>CM050914.1:11096021-11158521 GCA_027742785.1 Vigna reflexopilosa | reverse complement strand
TATATATTACTTTTTATAAAATATAATATAATATAATAAAATATTTATTCTTTATATAGTAAATACTTAAAATTATATTAATAAAAATAATTTTAGAATATACTTAATTAATTAATTTTATTAAAAATTATTTATTAATTTATTAAATCATTCACACACTTTAATAAATTTTATTTTCATTTTTCAACATCTTTCTCTTAATTCAAACAAGTTCACTTTCACCTTTTTTTCTCCTTAAATCTATCTTTCCATTCAAACACACCCAAAAGAATTGTGCAATTAATTTTACATTAAAAGTCAATTCATATAATAGATAACAACATATTATATCCATTCTCATAAAAATATAAAATTTATGAAGAAAGTAAGAATAATAATGTAAAGATGAAGTAAGCTTGAAAAAAGATTGTCTCTGGAAATGTATACCAAAAAAAAAACAGGATAGTTATCGACATTGGTGATGAGCATGTAACATAAAATATTGGGTAAGATCGAGAAAACCTAATTAGCCAAACAAGACATTAGTATTATGGAGAACTTCAACATTGATATTAGTTACATAAGAGATGAAGTTCATGAAGTTAATAATATTAAAAGGACATTATATACAAAATACTTTTGTTGATGGTTCATTTATTAGGGTAAATAACAAATTTGTTTCTTTTGTCATTTTATTCCATAAAAATAATATAATTACAAAAGTATCTTTGAATGTAAGAAAAGTTACTTAAATTTTATCTTGATGGTAAAAGAGGTCATTTCATAAGAATATCCATTCACCATCTCTTTTTTAGTTAAAAAACAACAACCATGGTGTGTAAAATAGAAATTTAGACTCAATGGAAGTTTTAAAATTTAATTGCTGAACTTGATTTATATATAGATGGATGAGACAAAAATAAGATGATGTGAAAGAAAGATAAAATGTATGAGAAAAAAATAAGAAAAAAGGTTTTACTAATACTCTATGAATATTCATGACCTTCCAACCTTATTACTAAATTATATTATATATTTTTAATGATTAAATGTGTTTTAAATCTTTGAATTTTGTTGTAAAATTGAAATTTGTTTTTAATCATATATTTTGATCTCAAATTAAAAAAAAATATATATATATATTTTATTTTTTATTTTTTTTTATTATTTGACACATTTTCACTTTGTTATCTGAAAAATAAGTTTAACATATAAAAAAATTAATATAATTAAGTAAAAAAAATTATATTTATTTATTTTTAAAATTTGATAATAAAAATGTATTAAAATTTCGGACACAAATAAATTTTAATTTTACATCAAAATTCAGAAATTACAAATATGTAGTTTGTTTTTTTTAAGTAAAAATAAAGATTAATATATTGTTGATAATTAAGGAAGGTGTAATTGTTTCATATATTTTGATCTATTTCGTCACGTGCGAGAGTGATACAATACGCATGTGAGAGAAATAAATATCCGTTCATTCATACTATCCGTAACTTATGAAGAACGAATTCTAATGGTTTTAGGTAAATATTATACATTAAATCTATGCTTAATTTATTATTTTATCCTCTATTATAAGTCAATATTTGTCAATGTGCAATGAATAGCTTTATTAAATGGTTAAGTTCAATAAGTATAATGAAAATAACATCATGTTATGTTGTAATTCTTAAAAGAAAACTTTAATTAACTAGCAAGTAGACAAATGAAACGTCCTGTATAAACAAACTTCCTGTAATAGAAGAACAAATGGTATTTTTTTTCCCTCATATTAGACTTTGCTATAACTAGGCAATAAAATGATAACATTACGCATTTTCAAGGATGAATCTGATCATTTACCCCTCGTATGCATGATTTCTTATCATAGCTTTATCTACTCAATGCAACCTCAAGAAGAAGAAGAAGGTGATCAAGAAGATTTGATTCTTACAAGGTTATGAATTCCACTTTCAATGAACTTTATATTTGTCTCCATGCATGCATGAAAAGATAGGTTAAGTAAAACGTAGGCAGATAAATGACTTGTTTGTTAAAAATTATTTAAATTGACACTCCCAATTAATTGAATTATATAAAAAAGAATTGTGTATAGCATAATTATCCGATTAGTTTAAGAACCGGGCGACCGATTAACCGATTTACATTTTTATTGTGGTCGGTCGGAACATGGAACAGTCGGTCTAAAAGTAGAATCAACATTAAAGGTACTTATATTAATACTAAGCTAGACAATTATGGTTTGGTCAGTAATTAGAACAACACTAATAAAAAATTTACTATGAAATCTATAAATACTGGTTTGTGGTATTCGAATAATTGATTACATTGATTGTATATTTATTGTTAACACCGTTAGACATTCACTCGCTTTAACATCAAAGTGTCTTTTGCATATAAAACTACATCCAGTGTGGAGAGAAGGAAGAACTTAACCCGAACTTAGAGTTTTGGAAACTGTTGTTTTGAGAAAAAGACTTAACCTCAACCTCTTAAACCGAAACAAATTGCATTGAATTTATATATTAATTTAATTTTTTAAAATCTGATATGTATGACTCTAATAATTTAGTCTGTTGGTATTCAAACAATTCAAAAAATAATTTAATTTAATTGATTAAAATCATAACAGTTTAGTTCATTTAGTTTAAATCATTACATAATATAAGTAGGTTCTTTCTTTCTGAACATCTCATCTGTTTTTCTATTTACGTATTATTGGATCTTTCTGTTTAGGATTCATATAATGCGTCCTTTATTTATTAAACAAAAGTAAAAAAGATTTATAGAAAAGAATACACAAATGTGAATCTCCGGCAGCTTTAAAACTTTTATTAATATGTATTGGATGACCTTATTTATCCCAGTATTATTTTGGTTTAATCTTGTGGAGTAGTTCAATCATATCTCATTCTTTTTTCTAAAACAACAAAGTGATGTTGCTTAAGGTATAATTTATAACATGATTAGTTTTTCTTTCTCACAGTTGTAGTCAATTACAACCACGACAACCAAAAGAAAATACTATAAAATTTCAACTTCTTTTCCAACTAATGACCACTCATTGCAACTGCTTTCGTATGAGGCCTATATTTCTTTTTTTTTTTCGTGCATCATCATGCAACGCAAGCTTACATATATATTTTTTTTCCGACTAAGATATTTTTCTAGCTTTTTTTAATGCATATATAAAGTGATAAAATATAAGTTTAATTAATTATTCAATGTTTGAAACCCCATAAGAGAATATTAATGTGTTATATTAACAATTCAAGATCAGGTCTATCCTTACATTATTAAATTGTTGTGTTGTGTTCACTTATTTAGTCAACAACTCCGTTTTAAGAATATCATCAATGGCAGCTAGGAATTATTACAAGAAACCTAACTCTATTATGAAAAGCTGTTGTTACAAAACCATGCAATCATAACAACATTATTTAACACTGTTGTAATGTATGTTTGTCTTTCTTCAACATTTTGAAAGTGCATTATAGGGTTAATTTGTTTGTTATTATTTTTAAATACATGTTTGTAAAGTTGTTCGCTTTATCAAATAATAAGACTATTTTATTTAATAAGGTTGTCGAATAACAAATGACAGAAAATAATTATAAAAACATGTATTTTTTATATAATGATATAAATATACTAATACTACTTAAATAAAGAAGGAATTATTAGATAGAATTTTCACGTTAGAGTTAGAAAACATCCTTCTCTCTCTTCCTCCATGCGCACATAAATATTTTGTTTGACAAATGTAATTTGTTTAATATATTTTTCATATCAGTGGAAATGAACTTGTATACTTTTAAAAATAAAATTTTAAACTAAATCAAACTGCATTAGATAACATTTGAATTTTTAGTTTTTGTTAGGATATATTGCTACAGAATATTTATATTTTCATTACTGACTACTTTTTATCGGAAAACTTAATAAAGTCAACTTTGTGACACCGGTGATTCTTTGGCAAGCAGAGAACATAATAGTCTGTGTTATTAATGAAATTAAACTTACAGAAAAAACCAACACTTAGACATTAAAATGTTAAGAGAACTAGAATAATACAAACGGATAGCAAAAACAAAAAAAAAACAAAAAGTTAGCATGCTAAAATATTAAGTTTGCTTTGGCATCTTAATATAAATTAAATACTTGGAATTAATTACATAAAAATGATGATAGTCATATCCATTGGGAAATTTTAGCATCTTTCCGAGAACAAAAATTCATTACTCTGTTCCTTTCCCTCCCAAAATGTATGTAATGTATTGAACAGTTATGCAATTCAGTCGCAAAACTCAACCAAAGTATCTACTACAGCTAATCTAACTAGGGAGACATTTATTTAACATACAACATGAAACCATTACCAAATATATTACGTATCTAATAGAAATCAGACGTCATAGCCAGATATTCCTACGGTTGAACAAGGATACCCAACGATAATGATAATGAATCAATTGCAACTATTCTTTTACTTCTCAAACAGTTATGGATGAGTTCATTTCATTCAGTATACGGCAGTATCTATTATGGTCTGAGGTGTTTTTGAAGCCAGGAAGGAAATCTGTAAAGAACCTTAGAACAGCAGCAAGATGTTGAGAGTCGTTGGAAACAAATGCTGCTTCTAAGAACAATGAGGGCCGGATGGTATCCACCTGAAAATAATTCTTAAAACTAGTGAGCTTTAGTCTTTTGAAAATTAAACAAAATCATAAACACAAACATTGTCATACTTGTTTCCTTATTATATGTTCAATCACAACATAACCATACTAGAAGTAGTTTGATATTAGATTTTTTGTACATCAGCTGGAACCGGAAACTAACCATTTACTATTAATGGAAATAAGCATAATAAGTGCAAGATATATCAATAACTTAAGTAGTCTTTCATTAGTGAAAGCTCACAGAATAACATTAGGACTGTTAAAGCAGGCAGTCTGGTCTGACGGATCCAGGAATTAAAAAGTGATAGCACAGCCCAACCCAATGTCAGATCAATAGATCATTTTAACTCATTTAAAAATAAAATTTAAATCCAAAATAAAAATGTACTTTTAAAATTCCAGTCATTTAATTAAACATTAATTTACATTTTTAGATTAGATAATTTGATATAAAAATTATAACATGTGTATGTCCTAATAAACCAATATTACTTTTAATTTTTCTAAATATAATTACTATTTTAAAATACAAGCTGACAATAAATTATAGGCAAATATTTTCTGCACCCCATCATTTCTGGAACTCAATAAACAATTCCGGAATTTTTTTCCGGAAGTCAAACATTCCCCTCCTTTTATGGAAAGCAATTTCCGGAAGGATTTGATGGGGTGGGAGAAGAAATTTGACGAGGTGGAGAAAGCAATTGCCTAACTTATAGGTCAACTACGTCCAAAAGCCCATATGGACTAAGGGCTAAATAGTAGGGGGGAAAATAACTTAGTAATTCACTCTGTTCTGCGGAGTTTTTGGCCGGCACATAGTCTATTTAAACACCTATAATCAAAACATCCACTTTACTGATTTCCAAAGTATCTATCAGCAACGATATTTCCCTAACCATACCAACCAACTTCAACACCCTGTCTATGACCATAAAAAGTTTGTCGGCGAGGTTTCAATGAAATAAATAACAATATCTATAAGCGATACCATCTTATAGAAATATAATCCATCCCAAAGAAACTGACGTGGTTCAATCACTTCAACTCAGTATTTAAATTGATGAGAGTAGGTGAAAAAAACTATTTTAGAATTTAAATTTATCTTCATTTTCCTTTCACTTTCTCTTTAACAAACAAATGAAAAGGCACTCCTTTTAGTAGTTTCTTTCTTTATTTTTCTTCTTTCAACTTTGTTAAGAATTCAAGGTGAGTCAGAAGTTTCATATTGGATAAAAATGAATAAGATAACCACTACATAAGCCAAATGTTTTAAGATTTTAGGTTAAAAGTTGTGTCATTGTCTCTTATATGGACCTGTTCACAACTCATTAGTGTTTCCTCTCAAAAAAACCTCAGTTGTATTAGAGTGATGATTCATCCCGGTGACGGCTTGGATGAGTATAGTATAAAGTAGGTGAAGAACCTACAGGTTAAGGATTCCTTATTTTAGGAGAGAGTGTCCCATTGTAGAATGTCGGCACAAAGGATGACCACCACTACAATACTTGTGCTCGAGAGAGAGGTATTCCAATGTGGACAGGACTGACACTTGAGGAGAAGATTGTTAGGAATTCAAAGTGAATTGAAAGTCTCCCATGGGGATAAAATTAAGTAAGAAGACTAGTACATAAGTAGAAGGACCCATAAACTTAATGCTTTAAGGTTTTGGGTTGAAAATGGTATCTTAATCTCTTATTCATTGGTGCTGAACCTTCCCTGCTGTCTCTCCTCGGGAAAACCTCACAAACTTTAGTCCCTTCCAAACAAAGCATTAAGTGTGTTGGGATGGGTCACTTTACATTACTGAGGTGTGGAAATAACTAGACATGCCCATGCAGGCAAATGCAGAACTAGGAATTTCAGGAAATAAGCCCTTGATTATGGACACTCACTAGTCAAAATATTGACCAGTCTAGGCCATCATGGAGTACTCTGAAAAGTAGAAAGAGTACACTAGGCCATCATATATTTATCCATCTGAATTTGCAATGAATGTTGGCTTCCGTTCTTGGAACATAGGGGATGAGAGTTTGGAGGAACATTCTATAAGGAATACACTGGGCTTTAACCTAGGTAGCCTGGAGGTGATGTTTTCTTCATATCCCAGGATGAGGTTCATATACAAGATCTGGCAGGAATTTCTAGGAAACTTGCTCTCTCATCAAGTGTATCCTAATGCAATTTATATATGGGCGGACTAGCAATACAAGCTTCCTGTTTAACAGGTTAAGGGTTACAGGGAGCAGCTTCTGCAGGTTGATAGGTCAAGTCTGAGGGGTCAAATTTCCGAGTTTGTTTAGAATGTGGACGAAAGGGCATTTAGTGAGAAACAAAATCAGGTCTATAGAGAAGATGTGGTCTTATTGGTTTATATTAAGAGGCTTAGACTTCCTTGACCCACTTGCCACAAAGGAACCCTTTTAATCAAGGTGATTGATGAAGCCTGATCGACTAGTGGGGTTTCCTTTCCATAAAAACCTACCAATATAGTGAGTTGTAGCTTTTTATTGCATAGGGATCCAGGCTCTCTTTCAAGATGGCATCCTTTGCCCGCTATCATGTGTGTCTGCTCAGGGTGAAGCACTAGGTGATGTGTACAAGATTTCTATCTGGAGGCACCTAAACCCTACCGTTAATGGATTTTGAAAACAGTATAACACCTATACTTTATTTTCAGCAAAGGACTATCTATCTCCAGATGTTGGGAAATAATAACCTATCATATAGGGATTGTTTTCTATAGCAACAATCTATCTCCAGATGTTGGGAAATAATAACCTATCATATAGGGATAGCTGTTTTCTATAGCACTAGGTGATGTGTACAAGATTTCTATCTGGAGGCACCTAAACCCTACCGTTAATGGATTTTGAAAACAGTATAACACCTATACTTTATTTTCAGCAAAGGACTACCTATCTCCAGATGTTAGGAAATAATAACCTATCATATAGGGATAGCTGTTTTCTATAGCAACAATCCATACAAGTATCAAAATTTCAACACGAGAGTCCCCAGTTTTCCATTATCTCCCGGATCTCTTTGCTATTTAAAATATTATATAATGACTACATCCTATACAAGGAGTCGGCACAGCAAGAAGTTACCCTGTTTTTCCGTGCATATCTTAAGGCTTCAAGGTAATATCCATCCTGCACAAGCAGCAAAACATAATCATGATGTAAACCTAATTGTCTCAGCATATCTAGACCAAGCTTCCTAGTTTGAGCACTCTGGCGACCAGACTCTAGGAGTTGAAGTGCGACTTCCTTAGATGGCTCCAGAATCTGCAACGAAAAGAGACGCGTCTTAGAATCAAACAAATCATAATGAACATAAAAAGGCTTCCAACCTTTAGACTTATACAGAACTTTCTAACCTTGTTTAAGACAAACAACCCGAGCTCTGCATAACGTTCATTGCGAGCCAGAAGCTGAATAATTAATACATACACATTTGGGAGTACACGTATCTTTTCCGAATTTGCACTGTAACAAAAATAAAGAGCGAAGATTCAAAGTAGTGGACGCAAAATTTTCTAGATCAAGAAAAATATAGCATAAAAAGCACAAGAATGTACATCATTTAAAGTGAACACCTGGTACAATACAACCGACCGAGTATATGCTTACATAACATCCTATATCAAGTCCATGGCTGGCTAATGGCAATTGTTAGTTTTCAGAATTTGCTGGACTTGCCTTATTTACTTACAAATTATGATATAATGACAGTGGACCAAACAAAAGTCCATTAGAATCTAGCAGCATTTATTGTTTATTATCTTTCTAGATAGTTCAGTAATTGTTTAGCATAATTCAATATTCGTCAGGAAGTTGTGATATAAGAAGTATTCTCTTGATAACAGTAGTTGTTTTTTATTATCTTAGTAATCATTCTAGTTAAATAAATCAATCTGGAAAGCAGAAAAGATACTTCAGCACATTCAGAAAATTCCCTTTCTCATTTTTTTCACACTAACTCGATAACAATAGCATACCTGTGAAGGAACTCAATAATGATAGCAACCAAGTAAGAAGGGTCTCCGACCATCTCTTCATCAACAGGAGAAAAGACAAAGCTGTACATCTCATCTGGTGAAATTGCTGCGGTAGTAAGTTGGGATTCCTCTTGCCCAGATTGAAGAGATGGTTGCATAACATAAGCACTGTGGGCATCGTTTGAATTGTGTTTTGGATTTGCAGACTGAGACTCGTCATCAGAATCCAAACTTAAAACAGTTGAAGCTTTATTAAGAGATCCACTGTCGACTCTTTCCATAGACTCATGAATGATTGATTTTCCAATTAAATCTCTTTCGATAGCAGATACCTCAGCACCAGTATTTTGATCAACAGAAGTTGATGTCTTTTCTGGTTTCAGTCTCTTAAGATAGCTACCAGTTTTAATTGAATGGGAGTATGAGCTGACTAGTACATTTACAGCCTTGGCAACCACAGGCACAGGCCTGTGCTCTAGAATGAGTGTACGTGTAATACCCAAGCACAATTGCTTAGCCTGAAAACCATAGACGAGGGGACATTTTGTGCAAAAATTAATTATTTCAAACTTTCAAACAGACAAATAAGATTAGAATACTGTTAATAGCCTAGTTTTTGTTCTTTTTTTGTTTTTGTTTTTGTTTTTTTGTTTTTTTCTTTTTTGTTGTTGACAAAATGACATTCCAGGAAATATATGTACAAAATCATTTTCTTAAGGAGCCAATTCAGATTATCTTTTTTCCCCCCATAATCACATTCCAGAGTTTCACTGATATACATTAATAAATAAAGGATAAAAGGAATTCAGTATTCTCATGTCTAGCATGAAAATTGCAAGGTGCTTCCAATTCCCAATAAAAAAGTTTAGAATAATTATATTTAACAATCCTGAATACAGCTATGTAACACCTGACTTCCATAATTGAAAACCAGTATAGCTTTTCTTGACATTAAAATAAAAATCATTCTTTTCATAGGGTAGATGATATCAATCCACTGTTAAATGTCCATTCAATGCACTTTAGTTCTCATGTTGCACAGAGGGACAATAATAAGGTGCAAAGGTCCCCTAACTAAATGACTTGAGCAAAAAAGCATGAAGCCACAGCTAATTTTATTTCAAGGACTCAAACTTCTTAAAGCCAGGGTGTGTGAAAAAAAACATGACACTTTTTAGCTTAGTACCTTCCATTCTTATTTAACTTCTAGAAGTGAGAGGTTCTCATCCAGCAGGGTAATAAAACTTGCCAAATTTGATAAGCTAAGTTTATTTTAGGATCACCATCAACACGAATTAAACTAACTACTGGAACTGTAATGGCAGCTCCAACAAATAAAGTTTTCAACACACATTTGCGGGCACAATTCCAGTTACAAACTAATTACAAGAAAACCATCTTGAACTTACCAACAGAAATTGCTTCATTATTGAACTCACAAGAATTAATCAATTAGATGCATTGGTATGACTAGGCCGGGAGAAAGATACCTTGTTAGCTTCCAACCTCCGCCTCTGCAGGAACTCTAATACAGACGGGACCTCTGAGCTACTGGCAGAAATTGCCTGCAAGATAAATTATTCATGAAAAAAAGCATCTTATTTCAGTATTGAAATATATGCAGATAACTGACCTCTATGTCTAAATTGAACTTCCACAATAACTTATTGGCCACATCACACACAAGGTCAGGCACTAGGAAAGTCCATGCATTGGAGTATGTAACTGCTGCCTGATTACTCAAAATATTACTGGCAGAACTCTCACTTTCTCTGCCACTAGATTGAGATGAAGTGCTGGATCTGGGGAATCCCCTTAATAATAGAGGAAGTGGTGCAGATATTGGTGCTCTAGAATCTGCAAAGAGATCATAAAGTATAACAACCTTTGCATCAACTTGATGAATAAGAAGTACATTGTCGACCACACTCACGGCAATCCTGTTGGAATAGATTGGAAAAGAGCCCTGCATATACCATTGACATCAGACAAATTTTTTTAAGTTCATAGTTCAATGGTGAATTACATAAATACTACTTTCATACAAGCTCTAGGATAAAATTACATACCCCATATGATCATATCATATCTTATTTGTGTAACTAGTTAGAATGCCTTTACTATATGGCACGTGTTTAACATAGTTATAATTGTCTTAGATTAGAAAGTAAATTAGTATATGCATGGTTGTATTCTTGTATAGATGAGTAGCCCATAGAAAATTGTAAGAAAATCAATGTGTATTATGTCTTGCATATGCTATGAGATATTTACGTGTGGTAACCTTCCTCCTTAAAATCTTTGAAAACTCAACCTTTGTTTTTTATTTTTTTATATTGATTGTAGGACTACTTGGAGAGGCTAAATGAGGAAGAATCGAAGAGATTTTCCACTCATTTTTGGAGCATGAAAACATGAGCATTGAAAGGAGATTGTTGAAATTTTCTTGCTGTCTAGTGTGCTAAAATGCCTAGAAGTTTGTTTGAACATCCAGAACCATGTAATGTGCAAATTTAAACTTTAAACATCCAAAGTTGCTTCTTGTTAGAATAATTACATCTATGTATCATCATTAAGCCTAAATATGGTATAATGTGCTAGATAATTTATTAGTTGTACCTATTGTCGTACCTTGTTCTGTACCTAGGTCTCTAGTGCAATCCCTTAATCTTTCATGTACTCTTGTATAATGATAGGCATAAGGATAAACAGGGGTGGATTGTATATGAGAGGAGAAATAAGAGGGTAAATTAGAATAAAAGATAGATTAGAACAGTTAGTTGTGCGCATGTGAGTTAGTTGGAGCATGTGGGAACTTAACTGTCACAGTTAAGTGGACTGAGGCATTGATTAGTATAAATAGGAATTAATAAGCTGGTATATAGTTGATTGGTTAACAGGTTGAGACCTGTGGAAGAGGGTTAAGCCTCTGCTGTCATTGTTGCCTATTGAATTCTTTGTGAATAACACGATACTATACTTTTTCTTCTTCGGTGTTTCTCTATTGCTTGTGTGGTGTGTTCTGGGTTAGGTTTTCCTATTGAAAACTTATCATATAAGCTTTTAATTATAAATAGAAGATTATGAGAGGGATCTCTGAAGCCCTCCAAAATATATTTCTTTGCTTTTAATCTAAAGTTGGTAATAAAGTAGGTCGATCCTGCTCTAATTGTCTCTGTCATCTCCGGCATAGTTTACACCATCGTTCACCGTTTATCGTCGTCCATTGTTGCCGACCACCACAGTTTTTGCCCACGGCCACTAGATCTGGACTGCCTCTCCAAGCGACAACCAACCTTGCTAATGCCGGAGGCTAATTCTCATCCACATGCTGCCATGCACTCAACCTAAGTCTGCCATTACCAAGCGCGTGATGTCTATGCACCACCTTCCACTCACCAGAACTTTGTTGCACCGTTGTCGCCAATGTCGCTGGACCTTGTTTTCTCTGATTTGCCCTTCCAAGCTTCGTTCCAACAAAGTTTGAAGTTAACCTTGTGGAAGTCACCCTTGGGCTTTCGTTTTTCCTTGCTGCTTTCACTCCTCGTTGGTTCCTTGCTATTTTCGTCTCCTTGGTCAACAATGGCTACTGGAAATGCTATTTCATTCTCTGGAAGTCCTTGCATTACTTCCAATAAGCTAAATGGACAAAATTATATGTGGGCTGCATCTGTTGATATGTGGTTCTTTGGCCAAGGACATCATAACCACCTAGAGCAAGATGAAAGCATGTCTGTGCTGAAAAAAATTGAACCATGGAAACAAGTGAATTTCCAGCTATGTGCCCTGTTGTGGCAATCCATGGAACCAAGACTTCTGATATCCCTTAGAGCTTTCAAAACATGTTACTCCTTTTGGAAGAAAGCTCTAAACATCTACACCAATGATATCCAACGTCTCTATGATTATGCAAACAAGCTTGCATCTCTTAAAATGGCTAACCATTATATGATGTCCTTCACATTGAAGCCCAATCAGCTATGGAAGAACTAAAGATGATCTTGGAAGTCGAATCTTTTGGACGAAATCAAGAAACTTGACAAATATTATATGGTGATAATCATCCGTGCTTTACATCCCGACTTTAATCATGTAAGAGATCAACTCCTGACAAGTCATGGGTCACTTCCATGGATTGTTTGACCACATGCCTTGTTCGAGTCCCAAAGCCTAAAACTAAGAATGTTCATGGACTAGTGGAATCCTCTGTCATAGTTGCCACACGAGGAAAAGGAGGACATGACACTACAAGAGGGCGTCCTCAGTGCACATAGTGTAGAAGGATGGGTCACACCCAATAAAATTATTACTCTCTACATGGTTTTCCTGCTATATTTCTCTGTTTTTAATCTTAATTTGGTATCAGAGCTTAGTAGGCTCCAGACCTTAGAATGTGAGTCTTGTCAACTATGAAAACATGCTAGATCTACCTTTCCTAAAAAGTCTTAAGCAAGGTGTAATTCTAGTTTTTCTATTATCCATTCTGATATCTAGGGCCTAGTCATGTCTCTTTTTTTGGTTTAAAGTATTTGTTACGTTCACTGATGAATATTCAAGATGTACTTCGGTTTATCTTACGAAAGATCGTTCTGAATTATTGTCTATCTTTACATCTTTCTTGAATGAGATTAAGAATCAATTTGGTCAAGTAATCAAAATTTTCAAAAGTGATAATTCCAAAGTGTATTTCTCCTCTAATTTCTCTATTGTCTTAAGTTCACATGGTATATTACATCAGTTTACTTCTCCTCGTGTGTTTGGTTTTGTTTGATTTGTTCATGACATGTCTCTAGGATTTTACAAACTATCTGCTCGTGATATCAAATATGTCTTCTTGGGCTATTTTTGTCTTGAAAAAGGGTATCGGCGTTACTCTCCTGAAACCAAGAAGTACTACATGTCTACCAATGTTACATTCTTCGAACAAACTTCTTACTTATCTCCATCTATTCAAGATATCCATGTTATACAACATGTCCTTCCTACACCAGTGATTGAGTCTAGTATCCCTAGTGTTTTTGCCAATCCTATTCTTACTCAGAGTCCTCCAGAACCATCATCTCCACCTATTGACATCCTCCAACACAGGACCCCAAGGAATAGTCCAGTTATTCAAGAACACAATGAATCCTCTGCTTCAAATTCTTCTCCCTCATCACTCGATACCACAACTCCTGGTGAAGATGATTCAAGCTAGCCTATCACTCCTAGAAAAGGTATTTGTTCCACTTAAAACCCACATATAATTTTCTAAGTTATCACCCATTGTCACCTTTCTATTTTTCTTTTCTATCCTTAGTGTCTTCTATTACCATTCCTAAAAATGTGAAGGAAGCACTTGATCATCCTGGATGGTGATAAGCCATGATTGATTGCAAAAATGCAGGCTCTTAATTAGAGTAATACTTGGGGTTAGCTTCCCTTCCACATGGAAAATAGGCAGTTGAATGTCAGTAGGTTTATACCATTAAAGTTGACCCTAATGGTGAAGTTGATTGTCTCAAGGCATGATTAGTTGCAAAAGGGTATATTCAAGTTTATGGCCTCATAATAGTGATACTTTCACTCCAGTGACCAAGATGACTACTATCCATCTCTTTTTTGCCATGGCAGCTATTCATCATTTGCCACTCCATCAACTGGATATCAAAAATGTCTTTCTATATGGTTATCTTGCAGAAGTACACATGAAGCAAACTCTTGGGTTTGGTTCTCAGGGGGAGTTTGGTAAGATTTGTAAGTTGCATTGCTCTCTCTATGGCCTCCAGCAATCGCCATATGCTTGGTTTGGTAATTTTGGGCTAAAACGCAGTGAAGCAGATCACTCAGTTTTTTTATTGCAATACCCCTTTAGGAAATGTATTTACCTAATAGTCTATGTTAATGGTATAATCATTACAGGAAATGATGTTGTTGGAATTTCTCAATTGAAGAAGTACTTGTGCAAACATTTTCAAATCAAAGATCTTGGAAATCTGAAATATTTTTTGGGCATTTAGGTAGCTCAATCAAAAGATGGGGTTGTAGTCTTTCAAAGGAAGTACGCTCGTGACCTACACGAGATAGGCATGCTCGACTGTAAGCCAGTCAATAGTCCTATGGACCCAAATAAAAAACTAATGACAGATGAAGGTGAATCATTATCTAATCCAAAAAGATATTGGCGGCTTGTTGGAAATCTAATTTATCTTATTAATACGAGGCCTAATCTATCTTTTGCAGTTGGAGTGATTAGTCAGTTTATGCAGGCCCCATGTATTGGCCATTGAAATGCCATCATTCACATTTTAAGGTACCTCAACAAGGCTCCAAGACAAGGTTTGCTATATGAAGATAAAGGAAATGTCCAAGTCTCTGGATATTGTGATGTTGATTTGGTAGGCTCCCCCACTGGCAAAGGCTCTACTACAGGGTATTGTGTTTTTCTTGGGAGAAATGTTATCTCATGGAAAAGTAAGTGTTAGATATATTGCATTTTATGTTAATTAGGGAAACATGTTCCTATTAATTATGTTATTTTTACATATTCATTACTATTTGGGCTTTAGCCCGCATTCTACACAAAGGAGATTAATCTCATACATATTTTTTCACTATATTCAATATGATATCCAGAGCCTAAGGTTCTTTTGAAAAATTTTCATCGCCGCCATCATTTGTTGTCGTCATCTTCTCCAAAGCTTCAATTTCAACAGGAGATTCTGCTTGTCTTGGCTAGGCGACCCCAACGCCGTTCAAATTGCCGCCATCAGAGTCCAGACGCACTCCCACACATTGACCGAAGTTTGTAAACGCCGTCTATTCCAGTCGTGCGTGGCGGCGCGTGCATCGTCTCTGACGCTGATCACCGTCACTGGACTCGTCGTGCTCTCCTCTCCCTAGGTCTGGCGTTGTTGCGTTGATTGGACCACTTTGGATTTTTACAGTTTGTTCTCTCCCTTCTCCATGGCTTCTTTTGTTGTCTCTTCTAATTCCTCTTGTGCCACCACTATGTCGGACCCGTCAGTCTATACTAACTACGTCAATGTGAACTTGTCCATTGATAAGTTAGATGACACTAACTATACGACTTGGACATTAGACATTAAACTTGGCTTGAGAGTCAAGGATATCTTGATTATCTTACTCAAAGGGTGACTAATATTGCTCCTAGCGAATTTCCCTGTTGGAAGAAAATTGATGCTCAGTTATGCATGGTTCTCAAGAATACCATTCACTGTTCTTTGAAACAAATGTTTCATGCCCACGACAACTTTTCTAAAGTCTGGGATTAGGAAAATTTATTATATATACACCAATAATACCCAATGCCTTTATGATGTTTGTTACAAACTTTTCAATGTTGTTGCTCCATATGGCTGATTGTTTGGATAAGATTCATGTTGTTGGAGCCTAAAAACAGGACTTGATAAATGATGAGATCTTCAAAAATAAAAACTAATGTTTAATCCTAGCTTTGGTTGAGAATTGGGAATAGCTAAAGAAATAGGGTTTCGGCAGCACAAAAGGTCAAATTTCAAGGAATTGAATTTAGCTTAAAGTAGCATATTTGAGCCTGAATTGGTTGATAATCAATTGGATCGAAAGCTGAATTTAATTACTCAAGAGAGAAGCAGAGAGGAATTGAACCCTAGCTGCAGTTCATCATTGTTACATCAATTGTGATCTTCAAACTTGAAATTTGTGCTCTGCTTTTGCATTCTTTGTTCTGTTCTATTTTTGGAATCACTCAATGCAATGCATCTTTATTCAGTATTTGAATCTAATCCATGTGGGAACAACCAATTTATTACTTAATTCAACTTAGTTAGAAAAGTTTTCCAGATTGTTATGCAAACAAGAAATTGAGTGAACTTAAATAATAAATCATTCAGAATTCGAGAAAAACCAACCTGCTGTATTACTGCATCACGATATAGCCGATACGAATGGAGCAGCATAGCAACTCTATCAACTTGTAAGCAGTATATCCTACCATAACTGTGGTTGATTGTTAAAGACATAAAACGTTAAATAGGAAGCTTTCCTAATTATAAAGGTATAAGTTCGATGAAGTAAATAACTTATACATACACAGTGACAATAAAGACATCTTCAGCTGCTAAAACAGGCTTATTATTTGCCTCAGATTTGGCCATAACCATCTCAAATCTTGGCAAACGAACAATATCTGCAGATGAAATCTAAGAAAGGCATTGCTGTATTAGCCAAAAAAGAAATAGCACACGAGCTGTATCAGTTGATATTCTAAATTAATACTCATGAGTCACAACAAGCACCATTACAGATGATGCATTGACACATGCCACTCTTTTCTAAAAAAATAAAGATATCTAGCCTTATTTGAAAAAAAAAATACTATTCTTCACGTTAAATATCTTTCTGATCTAACAATTACAAGAAAAAGAAGCAAGCAATACAAACTCTCACCTGAAAGCCATGGAATGTCTTGCACTGCATGCCAGAAGCAAGAAGAACCAATCGACTTTCATGGGTGTAAACATACCAACTCACATTCAGTTTCTTTGTCTGCACCAGTTGCAGTGATTTTGACTCTGAATTATAAGCATACAAGTCTAGACCACTGTTTAAGAAGTTTTTAAGTCAGTATATACATAATAAAATGGAAATAAAAACATATGGGAAAGAGAAATATTGATAAAAGAATACTTGGAAAATCACATAGAAAAGCTAGCTATTGTTGTTAAGCCTGAGGACATTTAAACCGTATACTAGAATCTCATAATTCTAATGTGGGTCTCAAGTCACATTCCAAAAAATTGGATCATAACAAGTCTTGTTGCCTATGTGGTTGGCTGTGCACTAGCCCTTTAACCAGTCTCTGACAAACACTACAACGGCAGCTTCACCAACTCACATCACTTTTTTGCAGCTAAGAGACATGGTGAAAAGCTTTGATATTGATTAATAATAACAGTGGGAGATTTATTCTAAAAAATATAGTTATGTTTGGCAGGTGTAAGGACTTGTAGATCCCACATTAGAATCTCACAATTTAAATGTAGACTCACCAACGGCAGCATGTGCTCTAAGATTTTCTTCTTTTTCCGGTAGTGTTCTTTGAGAATTTTTGCTTTGTAGCAGTTGTCATGCCCTGATATCATTTTTGCTTTCCAACTGTCGTCATGTTCTCTAACTGTCTTTTACTTTTCAGCAACTGCCATGTCAGGCAGTCATCGTGCCCTTTGACCATTTTTAACAAGTTTGACTCATGTTTCAGTTTGAGAGTGGTAAAGATATGATTTTAGATGACGAAACATATTGATGATTGATTGTTATTTTGACAAAGAGAAAGTCATGCTTGGGAAACATCTAATAGCTTTGTCATTCATTATTAACTTCGTCAACTTTGGCAACCAACTAACTAAAATGTTTACTAAGTCTCTAAAGCAGTCTCGTGTTGATAACATTTGTAGCAAGTTTGTTTCATTTTATGCATATGCTCCAACTTGAGGTGGGGTATTAGAGATAGAAGTTGATTATGTTAAAGATATGATTTAATTACACTAAATAGGGAGATAGGATATGATTTGATACGAAAATTTCTTATCAAATATTTCTCATTATTAGATATTGATTTTGTTCCTTATTATTATATCTCTTCTTCACTATAAATAAGAACACTTATGTGTGTATCCAGCTCACAGAATTCATTATATTCCTTCTTTGTTGCTCAATTCTAAATATGGCACCAACGTGGTACCATCCTCCATGATCTGTTTTGTCACTAATCCTGTCAACAACTTCCTTTTAGCAATATTCCATTGCTCAGATAACATGTTAGCAGGTTCTAGTGACAGACATCTGAAGGGTAGGGCAACCAAATCATAACGATCTGAAATAGATGACAGAATAAATAATTCACTAAAGACTAAAATAATTCAAGTCTCTTATTCCATTCAGTAATTCAAATACGTTTATAAAAATGCTTGATCCAATGAAGCTTCTCACAAACCTCAAAAAATCCAAATAAATTAATTATCCTCTAAATTTTCAAGATATTGTAGGATTGCAAATCTCCGGCTAGGAAGCACTATTACTAGCATTTGTTGGGTTTCTTCTTAATTTAACAATCAGAATATGTAAAAAGTAGATGCATATCAGATTAACAAAGAATAGATGAATAAATAAGCTAACCATACCTTGTCTTAACAAGAACAATATCACACTGTTGACTATCTGTCCAAAAGAACCCAAGTATACTTTCTGATTCTGGCCTGCACTTAAGGCTAAAAGTACCCCCAGTCTCTCTATCCCAAAACTGCATCTCATGGTTTGATCGCTGGATTGCTATTACCTTTGTGTCTAAAGAATATCGAATAGCAATAATAGGGCCTTCACTTATTGAGTCAGCGGTTGGATCAATTAGAGGATCAAAGAGACTAACTTTCCATGAAAAGACCTAAATGATACAAACACATGCAGACAGTGTGATCATGTGATCGAATACAAAAATAGAAAAATGAATTACCATTTTGAAACAATTCAAAAATCTGGATATACAATTCACCTTATATTCGATAGACCTTAAATGTACGAAGCATATCAGAACATAGTAGTCAATAACATGGTATAGTGGAGTAGTAAAGCCAAGCAGCCCTAAGCTGCCGTGGCATTATAAACCAATTTTTACCACTGAGACAACACAATTTAATTTTTCCTTTTGGAGTAAAATTGTGATTTCAACCCCCATTTTGTAATGCACTTTTTGCTTCAGAAACATAGAAAGATTTGAAAACCTTCTGTTGACTAGTCAGCAAAAAATTACCTCTAGTTTGATAAATGTCCTTTCACACTTAACCAAAGCACTTTTTTCCATTTGTTCCATTCTTGCTTCTTCCAGTCAACTTCCTAATTCACAATCTACTAATTTTTATATAATTGTAATTTTACTGTTTTCTTTTATTTTTTTGACTTCATTTCTATCTGCTCCTACATTGATGATTATTATGTGCTTATTATTTATCATGAATTTCTTTAATTTTGGGATTTTTTGTAATTTATTTCCATGGGCAGTATAAATGATTTATATTGTATTAAAATAGTGTCCATCCTGCTACACTTTTTTTTTTTCTGGAGGCAGTATTGCTATCTTAGATTTATAACTACCACAACTGTGTATCATATTACCTGGTCAACTGTTGGAGAGAGTACCAACTTATTTCCATCATCATAAAATAATCCACTAGATCTAGGAACATTGCACCGAAGTGGTGGATAATGAATGTAAGCGTGTGAAAGACCATCAGATCCACTCAGACCTATATTAGGCTTTGAAGTTGATGCTTTTCCAGACATGTTATGTTCCGTTGTTTACACAATGTTTAGCGGATGAAAAATAACAACTGCAACAAAACTCCAATTTTTTTTATTTAAACTAGATAGTAAAAGGTAAAAGGTAACGCATATATGATTAACAGGAGTCAAAAGTACAGAAAGTTAAACCTTTGCCTGCAACAAGTTGTAGGACTTCCTCTTAAAGTTACGATTGAGAACTTCTTCCACAAAAACTCCTATTTGTCACCATCAAGCTTTCTAGTTTGCTTTTTCAGCAGCCCTCAGAACAAGGAATTAAGTGGGCTTTCACTTAAACCTTCTTTTTGAGCTGTTTGGAGGAATATTTTGAAACATGAGAAATTTATTAGAAATGTCAAAAGAATGGTAACGATTATACATGTAGAAACAACAAAACGGTTTCAGCAACAGAAACAGGAGAGCAAAAAAAGTATAATCAGAAGCAGCTCTAATTGTCAAAAGTTATGATCCATTTAAGGGTATGATTGTTTAAGTTTAAAGATAGTAATCGTATGACACAGCTTTGTTTAAGAGCATGTTTTTTTCAGAAGCTACTGTCATTAACTTCTCATAAAAACACTAAGAGTAACATTTTTGAGGTTTCACTTTTTTATTTATTTAAAAAAATTACATAACTAATACAATCTGTCAATCGTATGTTTTCATTAAACAAGACTTTTGATTATAAAAACTCAAACAAGCAGGCCCTAAATGAAGTGTGCAAAACTGTTTATCTTCAGCCTTTCCAAGAATATTGCTAAAAGAGAAAAGCATATAAGCTATTTCTTTTAATTAAAATGTAAGAAAGAACATAATAACTGCAATGCCAGTTGTAGAATGCAATACCATATTCTGCATGCAACTCTTTAGTGCCAGAAATTCGTTCACACACATATCACGCTCAATGTCTGGAACCTTCACTGCAACACAGCTCCCATATGCTTTTGCCTATTAGATGAGGTCTTAACCAAATCAATGTTTGTGTTTGTGTCCAACCATCAGAAGATAGTACGGAGAAGAGAAGAAGAGAGTAGGAAAGCACCTATAATACAACCCAATCTATCTCTTTTCTAACTACCTGACCTCAATGATAATCGCGCTTTTAAAGCGTTTATCAAACTGATAAACTAAACTCGGTACTTCTTGCAATTGGAAAAATAAAATCAAGCAAACCATTTATCGAAGGTACAAACAAATTATATAAATTATTCTGTATAGGAGTCTAACCACCTAAATGATGTAACGAAAAGGTTCTACACACAATATTGCATCATCTAACCCAAAACCAAAAGCACATTTCTGGCTTGATCTATGTAAAACAAAATCAAACCTCAGATGCACAATTCACTAAAATACGCTTTAGAGTAGAAGCAGTATTCTTCTTCTCCTTCATGTCGACCGCAGTGCAAAATCTACATAAGCCGAAATTAAACGCAAATCATCTGTAACCTACCAAAAAACCAAAGCAAAACCAAATTATAAACATATTCGTATTTGCATGTTTCAAAGAAAATTACATTTACTTACTCAACCACCACCGCTAATAATAATAGCTTAATTCAGATTTCTAGAATCACATAGATTTTCACACCGAGAATATCAGTAAACGAAGAAGATAAAAACCCCTAAGGTACCTTCGCCCAATATGCTTGCACAATTAATCATGCGAGAATAATAGAAATTGAAAAAAAAAAAAAAAACATACGAGATGAAGAAAATCGAGAATCTGCATAAAGCACGTATGTATTCGTGGAAAAGTGAGAGAGAGAAATTGTTTACCATCTCAAGAATTGGCCACATACATTCTGCAACAGAATTAATTGTAGATCACGAAGCGGGCTTATAGATATTCTTCTTTTCAATTCAATTCATGATATTAATAATGTATAAAAACGATGCTGCAGTGGAACTACCTACCAGTCGCATTGCTTGTGCTGCTAGTTGCGACTCACTGGATGGTTTTCCTTTCGTCCACGCTGCATTTCACCCTTGGGCCCAACGGGGGAGCTCATATTGGGCTCGTCATGGTAATAGCAAGGCGGGTACTTCTTCCTGCATCCACTTTTTTCTTCCTGTACCCCCATAATAGTGATAATACCTAAACTACCCACCATTAGTTATAATAAAAAAAAATTTACTCCTCCTTATTTTTAATATTTTCTTCTCGAGGAAAATTCCTTTCGAGATATTTAATCTAAAAAATATAAAACAAATATATATTTTGGATTTGATGTTTCAAAAAAGTATTTTAAGTTTGAAAATATCTTTTAAACACTTATTTGAATTTTTTTTTTATAATATAAGGTGATTTTTAGATTTAAGAATATTTTTAAAATAGTTATTTGGGAATATGAAAAAAATTCTAAATTGGAAATATTTTCCAAAACACCCAATCCTAAATTTATCCCACATTTGCATCTTCATCTTCTTCATTTATTTCTCAGCATAGGCAACACCTCCAAAAAAAAAATGCAACAGGGTACACAAATTTGGCAAAATTAAGGGCACGATTTTAATGGTTAACACTTAAATGAAGATTTGAAAGTTAAACTACTCAAACCACAAAGGGGTCCTATTTAATGTTTTCTTATTGCTTTTAGCTACACAAATATTGTACATAATCTCACACCAACAATTAGGAAATTACTTATGGACTGTGCATAATCTCACACCAACTCTCTCACACAATAATCTTTTCTTAGTTTTTGCAACACTCGATAAGTTTTATTAGGAAAAAAGGTGCAAGAAAGAAGGAGAGGTGCAATTGTGCACGGGTAACGCTTCAAGGTTAAATATGGAGGGAGGTGTAGTTACGCATGTTGAAAAATGAAACCCACATGCAATAATTAAAACATCAAAGAGGGTGTTCATTTTAAGGTTTGGTTGGTTCAACTTTTTTATCTTCATCTAAGTGTTCACCATCAAAATCGTGCCCTCAATTTCGCCAAATCTGTGTACCCTGTTGTCTTCTTTGGAAGCATTGCCTATGGTGACGAATTAATGAAGAAGATGAAGATCTAGAGGTAGGGGTGGACACTCAATACAAAAGGATAAATTCAGTTTGAAAACATCTTTCACATTCATCATTTTGGGAACATTCTTTTATACGTTCCAGATTGCGTGTTTCAAGATAGAGGTTGAAGGTACAGGTCACTATGGCACTAGAAAAGAAGAAACAGTGATGAAAATATCATTTAGGGTTTTTAATATAATTTTAATGAGGGTTAAAAGCAATATATTAGATTTTATGGAGGTGTAAGAAGAAAAAAAAAGGTGCATGAAGTAGTAATCTAATAACGCTCGATGGAACTTTTGGACTTTTACTTCTTATATGTCATTCAATCCCTTCCACTCAATACTCACATCGACCCATATATATATATATATACACTTTGTTGTTTTATCTTTTCACTCCAAGCATTTTTAAGTCACCATCATTCATTATTGTTGGTCAGAGTGCACATATTACACTCATAATTGATGCTCCTTTTTGTTAATATTTGCTTGCTTGACTTTCAAGTAAAAAGAATTGTCATGCATAAAATGGATATCATTCACATTTTCAAAATATGATGGTTTATGTTTTGTAAATTTTGTAGTTATATTAACTTAGTTTTTCTTTATCTATTCATTTAGCTTTTTCCTTATGTACTAGGACACTTAATGATATCATATATGCAAATGCAACTTCACATATGTGACTTTACTAACAACGTCAACCCCCATAAAATGATTCAAAATAAGGTTAAAAATTTGGTTGTATAAACAACTAAAATGACTACTCACATAATGATATGTTAGAGAATTTAAGTCTACTCCACATAACAAGCAGTACATCTAATGATATATCGTCAAGTTCATTTCTGATTAACTAATTATAGGTATATGGTAGATTGTGAGTAGATATAAGTTTACAACAATAATGTTCACTATTAACATCAATACAACTAACTTGGTCATATTTACAACTTTTTATCTAAGGTGTTAATAAATTAATGCCCTTTCACATAAAAAATCTTCTATAATGATACAAGATTATTACATTGTTCATGGTATTGCAACTATTACACAAGTTTAACATACTACTTTGAAGTACTTGCTTCAAGTTCTAGTGAATACCAAACCTACAAATTTAATACACATAATTATAAACAATTTGTACATACACATAAAGCACAATTATTACTTATTATATTTCCTAAATACATCACCTTCTTTGTGTGTGCATTAACAAAAATTTTCATTTGTGAAAGTACTCATATCATTCACATACTTAACAAATAATAGCCATGCAAATAGATAAAATTAAAATGCACCCTTAAGATAGTGATATAATTGTTATATATGTTTTCATTTTATAACATTTATCTTCTCTGACATGTAACGTTATTTGGAGACCTATTGATATAAATAGGATTAGAGACTAATCTAATAAAGAAGGAGAAAATAAAGTCAAAGAACAAATAAAAGAAGCAAATCAAATAAAATAATAAAGAAAAAGAATTCAAGAAAAATTCTAAAAAAAGTCACAAAAAAAGGCTTAAAAAGAAGTTGGGGCATAAATAAGATAGCTTGTAAATTTTAGATATTAAAAAATATTTTAAGAACACCAATAATACTTAATAATTACACTAGTAAATGATTATAAACATAAAAAAAAAAACTTTCAAGCACATATGATAATTGTAACTACCTCCACATGTTATTTTCAAGTGCATGTGAAAGTTATTACTTCTTCATGTCTCTTCAATTGTTTTAGAGGAAATTTAATTTATTTCATTAAAGACATGAAGAGTTTTTACTTTCACATGTTACTTTCAATTGCATGTGAATTTAGTTTATTCAAGTGATAAATGAAAAACTTTTAATTTTCACATGTGACTTCAAGTACAAGTGAAGGTTGTAACTACTTCACATGTCTCTTCCTTAAATTATGGAACTTTTTTGTAACTAATCACATATGTCTCTTCTAAATTCAAGGAACCATCCATGTGTTAATCAAGATTAGTAATTAATTAAGTGTTGAACATATGATTAGTGAAATGTAATAATTAACTTAATTAATTTTATATTTAAAATTAAAATTTCTCTTCCTTATTTACATGTCTTGTAATCTTTTAACAACTCTTCATTCTCTTGATTAAGACACATAAACTTATAAATTAAGTACATAGTTAGTTTCTCTTACAAATTACTTTTAAAGAATATAAGAACTTTTTTATAAGTTATGTCTTTTAAAGTAGTGAGAAGGTGATTCTATTACTTTGGTTGCTATTTTGAGAGACTTTAAATGACAATTCCTTATTGAATTTATTATTTTTAGATTTTTTTTCCAAGGTGATCATCTTTATATATCTTTTCTTTGTCTAATTTCTATTTTTTTTTACTTTTTCTTATTTTTACATAGATTTTGATATGTTGTAAATTTGGCTCACCATAAATACATGCTTCCACAAGTTTTGAGTTATTCTATACAATTTTAAGTTTGGAAACACTTTTTTAATTGGCAAAATCCTTCTAATCTTCTAAGATTTACAGCATCCAATTCTATTTTTCGCTAAAATGTAATGTCTAAAGCAAGTGTTCACAAGGCACCAATGGAGAGTAGCACAACAATGGAACTTTTGAATGTTGAAGAAATTAAAATCGAAATGCATAAAATTTGGGCAGTTCTTAAAAATGGGGTGCATGAGGAATATAAGGGGTGCACGAAGTAAAAACCCAAATTTGGAGATAAACTGTGGACCTAAAATACCGACCCGGACAAAAAGAATTGGTACTAAGCGTTTCAACTTCCAAAATAACTCAATTACTAGTAGCCTACTACACTATACATATACTACTTTATAATTATTTTATTTTATTTGCTACCCCTTTGAAATTTGAAGTGATTAGCTTTTGTAAAATGAAATTTTATTTATTTTAGTCTCTATAAAATATTTTTTTATATTTATTAGTGCTCCTTAATAATTATTTTTAAAAACCTATATAAAATTAACAATAGTAGTTCCATTTGAGATGTTTAGTAGAATATAAATAACTAAAGGATTTCATATAATAATACTGGAAAAAATAGTAATTTAAAATTCAGAAAATATAAAATAAATTAAAAAAAATAAGGAACAAAATTAAAAACCTTTATTCTGCAAAAACCGAACGTATGCTTAAAACTTTGTAAAGTTATAATTGAGAATTATAAAATAATAAGCAAAACTTATACTTCTGTAATTAATAATATTAAAAGTATATGTAAGAAAGTGTGTTTGAGTGTATATAATTTTTATTTCTAAATTTATTAGCCTCAACCAACATTAAGGAAAATATTAAGGAAAATAAAATCCACTAAAGATTTAGATATCTTTCATTCTAAAATAGATTGATGTTATTGAGAAATTGTGAATCATCTAAAACATATATTTTGAGAAAGAGCATGAATGAGTTACCTATAATATCACAAATGAGTCTTTAACATTGAACCTAATACATTCTTTAACATTAGAAGAGTTGAATTTTTTTTAATCACATTGAATAAATAGGATTAATCCCCTTAATTAAAATTACTCGAAGTCAACCATTCTAAAAATTTGTAAAGGTTTCTTAAACATTTCCATTATAGAACTTTTGAAATCCAAACATAAAAAAATTAAAGAATCACTAAACAATAATTGCTTGATATGAAACAAACTTCCAATCAATTTAAAAATCTAACAAATTTGCATTAATAATAGAATGATGGAATTGCCCACACAAAGGCCATCAATATCAAAGATCTTTTGGCTTCTTGACTCGCAACTAATCGTGGTGGTAAGGTTCACCACGATGATTATGACCAACAATGGCAAGTAACATCCCACTTCGCCATATCTATCATATGCCACCCTTTTTAAGTGATAATATATTTCAAAAAGAAAAAGTTGTTATTTTATTTTGTTTGAAGAAAATATGCTTAATTACGAAACGGGATTATTCAAGCGTTGACATCTCGCATCGTGTTTTATTTCATGTACCAAATAATTCACTATTATACATCCAATTTATCCATATATAGATAAGAAATTGCTATAAACTAGTTTGTCAAGAGTTATGTTATTACATGTCTGTCTTGTACACAAAAGTGATTCATACAATTGTTTTGGTACAATAAATCTTGTTTTAGGTTGAAAACAGTTGTGGTATAATAGTATTTCAATAGTAATATAATATAGTAGGTAATACTAATAATATCAACTGAAAAATAAGGAAAACCATTGAAAAAATGAAGTCAATATAAAAAAATAACACGAAAAAAATTGATAAATTTTTATGCAGATTTACTTAAAAGATACAACCATACAAATTTAACTTAATTATAAAGAATTTGACATCATTTTCAACTCAAAATTTTAAGAAAATAAATTTATTGATTTTGTGCATAATGTTAAAGATTACATATGAATTTCTAAGAAAAAAAATTGTATTTCATTTAGCTTTTGAGTTTTGAGATGCATTATATGATGCATGTGTAGTCTATTTAGGAAGATGGGTTTTGTTTCAACCACTTTCCATGAAAGGGCCCCTCTAAACTCTTAAAGGTGAATAAGTTAATGAGGGGGAAAAGTCAAGAAGGAAGACTAAGGCACAGTGCAACAGAATCTACTTTCTTGCTTCTTTAGGACCACTATGAAATGCCAGAAGACAAGGCACAGTCATAAAAAGACCTAGCACTGCTTCTCAATTATGGCTGGTATATCTATAGGCACATACAAAACCTATGCCGCAACCGTTATAAATCTACCACAAGAAAGAAATTTCAAACTCGACTATACATATGCTATTATGCTACACACATGTTACAAACATAATCATTACTTCTTAGAAGGGTGTTTAATGCTGATGCTTTCATTAATCACAACCCTAATGCCAGAAAAAGATATCCTGATTCCATAATTGATGTTGTTGACAGGAAAACATGCATAAAAGAGCTTTATCACTGTATAAAGATTTAGGTATCAGTGAATTATGCATAGAATAATTAATGATAATGATAACGACTATATATATATATATATATATATATATATATATATATATAGTTAGTAGTCAATATATTAGGGTTGAACAGTTGCTAGTGTCAACATCTTGAATTATGGATGTGGACCAATTTTCAGTCATTGAAGTAAATGATGGGAGACATCATTCATGTGAACGTCGTTAGCTTACAACTACCAAATTTAGATACTATTCTGTACCATATTTAATGCCAAACTCAAAGAACATACAAATTTGAATGATTTTCCTTTATTTTTTTCTCTCTCTTCCTTCGTCTCTCTCACATGATCTGTCATGAACAGCGACAAGTGAAGGAAAGTTACCTGGGGCACTTGGTAAAATGTTCATAGAATATCTGAGGAACCCAACAATTTACATATTGGTGATTAATACTCAAGTTCATTATCCATAAATTTTCCAAACTTTTTATTCTGTTTTAGAAGGGTTAAGAAGTTTTTTTGTTGCTTTTATAAAGAAAGATGAGATGATCAATTGTTGAAGCCATGATTCTCTTCACATTGTAATTAGCTGTGAAATCAAGATACAGGAACTAGAAATCTCTATCAACACGACAGATGACCAGCCACTCCATCGGAATCAATCATATCAAAAAGCAAACCATTAAAATTCATTGGAATGAATTGAAACTTGTTTAAAATCTGGTGAGTCAACCCGACAATATTTCGATGTATATTTTTATGTTTTTCTGGTTATGTTCATGAGTGTACAAAGGAGTATTGAAACGTTTAAATACATCTTTGCAAATACATAATTCTACATTAAGAGAGTATGTTATATTAGGATACAGACAAAGTCTTGTTTAGATAAAACAAGATATGAATACAAATTTATATACATATAATATATCACTTTTGATAAAAAGATCTTTTGAAACAAATATACATAGATTCTCTCATGTTTCTATAGCGAGTAGTTAGTTTAAGAGATTAAAAAATAAATTATGAAGATAATGTTAATCAATATGTAGACTCGTGCCTTTAAAGTACTACGGATAAAATTAGTACTAGATATATCACTGAATCAGTTAAAACATTCATTCAAGATTTGTAAAACTAGAAATAAGTCAATACTAATAATAAGAATGATAATAAAATTACACATAAAGTAGCATTAAAAAACATAAATAATATTATAACTTATTATACTAGAATTAAAAGAGTATTTCATAATTTATAACTAAAAGTGAAATAAAATCTATTAATTATAATACTTAAGCCGACATTTCAATAATATGCATAAATATTTACTAATAATACATGTTCATATTTTAAATGAAACTAATAATCATTTTAGGTTAATTTAGTTTTATTTTTTTAAGAAGAAAAATGAGTTTGTGTCGCACAACATTGATTCAGTGAGAACATTTTTGTTATTTCATTCTTTTATTCATTCATGTCTAACCAATCCGATTTTGAAAAAACAAAGTGCATGAATATGTTGAAGTTGTTAAGTGGTTGGAATTTTTGTTAGAATTTTAAGTAAGTTTAAGTTTGACATAGTATATAAATGAGAAAGTAGAGCATCATATATGGAAGATTCATTAACCCATTACCTTAAGGTTTTGGGCAGAAGAATGATGTCAATCTCTTGTGTGATTGAATTCATATCTTATTGTTGTTGTATATCTCCTGTGAACATCTGCGGGAGAGACTCATACTTGAAAGAGAAGATTCTTGAGATTTTGAATAAAGAGTGGTGTCAATTCTTAATGTAATTAGATTTAGGTTTCATTGATATTGTATCTCTAACTCCTCTATAAAATTAACAAGTTTACCCCTTATGTCACAGATTTATTTTTACATCTGAAATTTCTGTCACAAATTTATTTGTGCATCTAAAAGTAAAGGTTGCCCCTAATTGTAAAATCACCAGCATTGTTGTTTGTAAGTGTTACTTATTAAAATTTGGATTTGTCACGTGCTAAAATTTATATTAGATTTTATTTAAAAGTATCAGACGTCAAAATAAAAAGACTTCAATAATCCATCGTCAAAATAAAAAGACTTCAATAATCCAAATTTTGATATGTAGTAAACTTAAATTTTGATATATAACACTTCCAAAATGGTATTAACTTCAATTTAAGAAGAAGAAAATTACAATAGCTTTTTTTACAAAAATAAAAACTAATTGAGTAAAAAACAAATAGAAAATTTAAAACAAATAAAAAATTTGGAAGCGAATTAAGCCTAATTTTAAATATACTATCTTTTTATACCAAAGTGGACTATTCCATAATTTATAATTCAAGTTATGGTTTGGTTAGTTTTTCTGAACAGTTAAGTCTGAAATAAAAGCAGTTTCTGGGTGGGAAATAGAAAAGAATAAACGCTAGAGATGTATAGTATATAACATAATTGATGCTAATTGAATTGAATGCTTTATGGTCCAAGCCTTAGTTTTCGACAACAATGACATGGTACCCTTCAAGCTTCAAAGCTTAAAGTTAAGGAGTTCGATAACGAAGACAAAGTGCACATATCCATTATGGTCTTATGTTAGGTTCATGCATGTTTGCTACGATTCTATGTCTACCAAGTACCGAACCCTATAAGTGGATAAATGGTAGGTTCTCGTGCCATTTAAATATGTTTTTTCTTGTTGCTTTCTGTTTATTATCATTATTATCTTATTATTTATTAAAAGCTTTTATTTTTTTTTCTTATCCTATTAATAAGAAAAATAAATTTCGAAATTAATTAACGAGTCTCTATATTTAATAAGATATACTGATGTTTTTAATAACAAATGCTAATTTTATGATGATGTTATATAGATTATAGATGTATCTATATCAATTTGGGTAACACTTTGTTGCATACAATTAGAACAAATAAGAGGTACATTTACTAAAAAAAATTTCTTTCCAATGAGTGGATAAATTTTAATTTATCGATGAATGTTATTGACAAATTTTGCATTTAAATTTATTGACGAATACTTTCATTAAAAAAATAGTTTATAAAATCCATCAAAAAGTTTTAGTAGTATCAACAATTTTAGTATGTAAGTGTAACTTATCATCATAGTTATCAATGAATACTATCGTCAGTATATTTGACAACATATCTGTTGGCACTTTGATATCTACTATCATATTAATAATATGTGAGTGAGAATAAAGAGAAGAAGAAGAAAAGAAGAGACGAAGGAGGAGAAAAAGGAGAAAAAAATAGAGGAGGAAGTGGAGGAAGATGAGATGAAGGTAGCTGGGCAAGCTGGTTGGAGACGCAGAAGTTCGTTGGTGGTGGGCCTTATGTTTAGGCAGTCCAGCCCAAAAAGATTAAGGGTACATGACTTAGAAGGGGTTTCTCTAAAAATTAGATTTTTCATTTAGCCATTTTTCCTTCTCTCTCTAGAAACCCTTTCACATAATTGCTCTGCCTTCTCTCTAGAATCCCAGCTCATTGAACCATTTAATTTTTGGTTTGAATGGGCTTAAGTGTGCACGACGTCAAGAGCTTCACTTTGAATCGATCAGTTTCTCAATACCATTCCAGTAAGTGGTTTTTTTGTTTCCCTCCGCCATTTTGATACCTAAGGTTTGGGGTTCTACTGATTTCATGCAATTAGAGTTGTCCTCATTCTAATTTCTGTTAAGTCATAACTCTAAGAACTATATTTCTACCGCCAATATGGGGTTTATAGGTGTTGTTGTGTTCTGTCTGGGTGAGACTCCGTTAGGGCGTCTTCAAACTAGTTGTACTTTGAGAAACCCAAGTAAGGGGAGTTAATTATTTTGTATGAATTTATTTTATAAAAATATATGCAGGTTGAATGTTGAACTGGTGTGTTCCTATGAAGCTGTTCTACGATTTTAATTTTTATTGGATGTTATAACTGAGACTGTGAAATTGTGCTTAAATAATTTGTGCTTTGGTGTTGAACTGGTACATGTGGAAATTTATGTTTGTAAGTGTCTTTATTGAAATTAATCTGTTTTGGTTGAAATTGATTTGGTTGGAGGGTTTGGAATAAGGGCTCTGTGATAACATGTATATGGGTATTAAACAGGCGTACATGTACTGTTTAAGGTTACTGTGAAGGGAAGGGAGATATATATAATTTGGTATTTGATGTCTAGAACACTGTAGGATAATTTTAATAACTTAGATAATTAAATCATAACTTGTTGAGAGCCTTTCTTTGTTGGTAGGATAGAGGAACCTTAAAAACCCGAGTTGGCACATCCCTGATCATAGAGCAACCCTGGCCTGGTCCAATCAGTTGTGACTAGTCATATGTGCTAGCGTCGAAGGTGAGTTTGATGCGTTCAGACATTTGGGTCCTCTCCGGTGACCAATTGGGGTAAAGTAAGATCTCTACTATGATGAAAATTAGACAAGTAGTTTACCAAATAGGAACCATTTTGGGTGTTTGATGGGAAGTGAAGGAGTGATTTTGAGAGTTTGGGGTATTGAGTGCATTTAGTCTGTTTGGACAGTTTAAACAAGTCAATTGTGACTTGTTAGGCAAATAAAATTAAACTAAAACACATTAAAAATGGTAGAATTGAATTAGAGTCCATAAGTCATAGGATGCGATGTTTTGAAGTTAAATTCAAGCTTAAACAACTTTAGAATCACTGTATAATTGGTAAAATCCATCTAGATAAGTTTAAATAGGTGCTTATCACAAATTTGGGGTGTTAGAAGTTATGTTAGTATTGGGAGTAATGTTGGAGTTAGAAAAGTATGATACATATATATATATATATATATGTGTGTGTGTATATATATATATATATATATATATATATATATATATATATATATATATTATTAAATAATATGAAAATATAAGTTAAGAAAGCATGATATATATTATATTAATATAATAGGGATATATAAGATGCAGGGGAGTGCATATGATATAAATTGTATCATAATATTTATATATAAAAGAAAGTACGAGATATATTATATTAATATATTATATATAAGAGATATAAGAGAGTAAATATGATAATAAATTATATTAAAATAATATATTTTATAGAAAATTAGTAGTAAAGATTACGTATAATATTAAATTTTACTTGTAGAGATGTATTATTTTACAAGAAATTGTAGAGTTTTGTAGTGTAATTGAGATAACATGACAATATTGTCTATTTGAGATGATTGGAAGTGGTTGTAGAGCATGTTCTGGTACATATGACTTGATCTTTAAAGCTTAAACATGTGGTTTGATTATAATTCAAAGGTGTGTGAATTGGGAAAGACTGAAACATGATTTCATGGTTGCTTATGGTAGTTTCAAATGTAGAATCTCTTGGTGAGATTCTTAGTGTTTTAGAATGAAAGTAGGAGCTCAGTCTTGGGGGTCGTCCTGACGCTCCAATGACCTTTCTTCTCACGTAGATAGGATTGGACCATGTGATGAGGAGTAGCAGGAGGTCTTAGTCTTGGAGGCTTCCATCATGCTCTGAGGCGCGGAATAGACTAACCTCGTGAGTGTGGCAAGGCAGGGGAGCCTAGGGCGGGGGAGCCCAAGTATCACCAGCCACCACGGGTGCATGGCCCGCCATAGCTCGACTATCATTCTAAAGTCTGGACGAGTCAAGTCTAGAAGATAACATACTAGGTTTTGTGATATATATTGTTTTACTTGCATACACTAGACATGAGATTAAATCTGATATGTACATGTGAATATAATTGCATGTTTTTCTTTTTATATAATTAGCTCACCCTTGCATTTGTTTGTGGTTGTGTCATGTTTGCGTTTGTTTTCTTTTGCGATGATCATTCACTTGGATGAGAGCGGATGGAGAGGAGGTTACTTTGGAGACAGCCTTGGATGAGAATGACAATGTTGCAGCCTAGTCTTCTTAGGACTTTATTTTGCTATGTGATATTTTGAAGAACTTTGTTATGGTTAAAGTTTTAAATTCTTACCTTTTGGGAGAACTCTAGTACCCCAACTTTAACTTCTAGTACTATTCTAAGATGACTATAATCCTAATTTTTCTCTAACTGCTTTCAATTATTATACATGATGACGTCTTGATTAAATATGTCTTTCTATCTAATTGAGACATCATAATATATATATATATATATATATATATATATATATATATAATTAATCTCTATAAAATCTTAAGACTCAATATTTATATGTTTTTTATATATTTTTAAACTTTTTTATTTTTATTTCACGTGAGTCTTTTAACTTATATTAATATAAATGAAAAAGTTGAGTTAAAAAAAAAATTGAGTCTTAATATTTTATATCAGAATTTGTGTCATATTCTTTTATATGGTCGGTTCATATATCTTAAGAATAGTCAATCTTCTTAGTTCATCTTTTTAAAAAAAACATTCCAACAATAGTATTATAATTAATGATTTTGTTTTGATGTCCGAAATGGAGACAAGTATATCGTATTATGATAAAACAAAAGTTATGGTCAAAGGATAAATGTGTTAAGATAAATGAAAGAAAAATATGTTCTGTTGTGATAAAAACTCAACTCACACTTGAAAAAAAGATTGTGATAAAACCAAACTCATATTTGAAGAAAAGACAACAAAAAAATATAATTGAATTAAATGTCTTATATTAACTGAAAATAAACAAATAGAATAACATATAAAAAAAATAAAGATTCATAAACATCGAGTCTCAAGATTTTATATTAAATGTGGAGTCATATCTACCCTAATTATTCAATTCTCAAATATATCCCCTAAAAAATTTCTAACAACCGAAAATATTTACAACTCACAACAATTCAGTAACAAAAAATGAAATACGAAATAACAAGTCTACGTTGAATTGTGAAGACAAAACTTTTACTTTAACTCCAAATTTGATTATTTTCCTATAATAGATTTTGAATTTGATCAATTTCTCTTCAAAAAATATTGATCTATGTTTAAGATTTTCAGATAGACCAGAGCACTTTAATAACATTTCTATAGAATAATTCTGGTTGAAGTCTGACTCTAAAATACGAAGTTTTACGCATTTCCCATTTTCTTTATGGTCGAAACCAAAATAAAATGTACTCTGAATTCATCAACATTTCAATTTAAACCTTTTAAAACTTGAATCATTCCTCAATAATACTTTCACAATTTTTTCCTCTAACTTGTCCAACGTCTCAAAACGTAAAACTCCAAAAATCTGCCACTTTTAAATTTATTCAGTCTCTTGTATGCATGCAATTTTTTATAACCATTTTGAATGTTACAATGTTTTCCCATGGTTAAAAAATTGAAAGTTAGTAAGTACTTATGTTAAATTCCTTATGCTATGCAGAAATCTGAAACAATATGATGTAAAGCGATCTCCTTGAAACGTGGATGATGATGATATTACCTAATCAAGAGACAAAGTTAACGTGCATGCGTTCATGCTAACGTCAGTCAGAGTTAGTTTTATAGTTTATTTTGGGCATATAAATATGGTATATATTTGCAATGAAAGTCCCCCATATGTGAATGAATGTTACTATGGTCCCCTTTTTCTCATTTTAGCGTGACCTTATTGGCAAAGAGAAAGTTTGCATGACAAAGGGTAGTTGCTCGTGTTGTTGTTAGTATTAAAGGATATATCAAAGGACGTGTCCAGATTCAGGTCCAGGTCCACTTTAGCTTTGAAAAAATATTCTTTCACACATTTTAATTTTTTATATTCATTTGATATTATTTTTTTTCATTTTTTATTTTTTTTTCTTAAAAAAAATATAAAAATTTATACTTTTATGATATTTTATTTCTATACTATATGTTAAATGAATGTAAAAGTGTGTCATATACTATCTCTTAACTTTCAAATAAGTGCAAATTTAAATCACTCAAATTCCACACATTTTGAGTAGATATTTTACCTTCAATAAATACTTCATTATCACTTCACAAAATAATTGTTTCACTGTGAAAGAGAAAGAATGAGAATTCTGACATATCATGCGGATGCCAAATAAAGGTCTATAGTTTCTTTTAGTGAAAGTAGTGTAATTTTTTTTAATCCAATTTACCAATAGAAACAGATTTAGAAAAATTCCATAAACAGGTAAAACGTAACATCTCCTTGTTCATACATATGTTTCCTGCTTTCACTCTCACACAAATGTAATAGACATTCACAAATCTATTCTCATACATTTGCACAAACAGTCACATTTTTCCTAAAATAAACACAGTTTAAAGTGGTTTTTCTTAGTAATGACTTCTCTCTTTATTGTCAAGTTTAAAATTTTCTTTTCTGTTTTAACTTATAAAAATAGTGTTATTAGCACAACACTTTTTTTTTCTTCTTATAAACTCTTCCTCTATTCAAGTTTATACTTGTTATGTTTTTTTTTTCAAATTTTTATATAAACCTATCTTTTAATTTTAAACTGTTTCATAATAATATGATTAATGCATTTTTTACATTTTTGTTTTATGTTTTCTTAAATTTTTACATAATCATGTATTTTTATATGTTCGTTATTATGATATATTTGTTAATAATTTAATTAATGAATTAAAAATAATGTTTTAATTTCTTTTACTCTTTTAAAAAATTTTAGATAAAAAGAGTAAAATAAATTAAAACATATTTTTAATTCATTAATTAAATTATTACATATTTTTAATTCGTTAATTAAATTATTAAAAAATATGTAAATATAAAAAAGTATAAAAAAATATATGATTGTATAAAAATTTAAGAAAACTTAAAAAAATGTATGAGAACATTTGTCTCCAAATCTTCAATCGTGTGAATCTTCAATCATAATATCCATACATTCCCTTCCATCGGTAAATCCTCAAAAAGAATGAACGCATGCAAATAGTAAAATTAGGGATTTTTTAATAGGCTTCATGTGTTAGTCAAATCACAAAGAGGATAATGTTAAGAACACTATAACAAAATGTTGATAAATGAGTTCAACGAGAGCATACTCGTTCAACGACCCATCCTCTCCTTACTATGCCAAACTCTAAATTGGCTTTTGGTTAGCAAGAATTAGCTTGTTCAACGAAAAAACCTCTCCCAACTTTTCTAATCTTGAATTTAACACTTATTCAACAAGAGTTTGACTTATCCAACAAGTCTACATAACAAAAAAATACAAATATGCATAATAGATGGTACCTTTGACTACAGGGAGTGTTTTCATCTTTTATCCAAGTAAAAAAGAGCCAGTTCATTTAAAATGACTCATTAGAAGCCAAAAATGTCATCCCACAAATCTAATTCCAATTTCACAACTTAGTGATAAAATTAAACATTCCAACTTAGATTACTTATCCAAAAAAACACACACATAAACCAAAAACAACAATACAATTACAACAATTCACTAATAAAATCAAAGAGTACCATTCAGCCACATAAATTAGCAAACATCCAGTTTAGAAAATATAAATCAAATTACGTAAAAACATTATTAGCTTTTGTTACCTTTAGTTAAATCGTCTTTTAACTCAATTACTTCTTAGAGCTCTATTTCTTACCAAATGTTCTAACCACCTAATAACGATTATTTTACGTGTTTTTGTGTATATATTTTGGTGAATAAATCAACTCCTTTATATATTTTACCTTCTTTTATCCCCAAGTTTAGTGTGCTTTTATGTTTTAGTTAGTATACGCTTGTTTTACCTCTAATATCTCTTTGAGTGTGAAATAAAAAAAAATAGGAAGCAATTCTGGTGGAGGAAATCAAGCCAGAACTCAAGGAAGCATAATTGGACAACAAAAGATGAATTTTAAATGAATACCCACACTAGGAGACACAAAGGTCATGTTCAATGTTGCGAACACAATGAGAAAACGTAATTATTTAAATGACATTGTTCACTATTCACTTGACATTGTTCACGTGTTGACCAACATTGTTCATACATTGACTGACACTGCTCACGCGTTGATCGACACTGTTCATGGGTTGATCAACACTATTAACTCACTTGGGCGAGTTTACCTTTTCGTTGGGCGAGAATTGAAGCTCGTTGGGCGAGTCTATCAAACCAGAAACACATAAAATGGGTATTTAGTCATGATTTCGCGAAGGTTTTTGGAACTCTTCTCCTCTTACACTTCATTCTTCACCTAGAGCGATTGGGAGAGGCTCTTAGAGGTTGTTTAGGGTGCTGGGAAGCTCTCCCTTCTCCTCTTTGAGGTTCAAGCTTCATCAATGGTGATTTTGCTCCTTTTGGGTTGAGGAAGAATATGGGTCACGAATTAGAGATGGAAATGTGAAGGGGAATCACTATTGGAGCATGGAGCAGCTGCAAAAGACCTTGGGAAAGGTTATGCATCTCTCTATGGTTTCAATTTCTTCCTTATTTGTAGAATCCTAAGTTCTCCATCGTGGAGGGTTTTTCCTATTTGTTGAGATTAGTTGTGAAACATGGAATTCTTATATATTTTGTGATGTTAATAACATATGGTTTTCCAATTCATGTTAGTATTCAATTTCTATGCTTAATGCTTGCTTTGGTTTGGCCACCAATTCATGATTTTTGTTGTATGGGGAGTGGAGGTCACCATAAGTGCACGACCACCCGAGACATCCATCAATGTTCTATCCGGATAATAGTCTCGTATAATCATTTGCATCTTACATGAATACGAGTTATGTGTAGTAGTAGTATCATACATCATTTTTAATAGTCTGTTGCATGGTAGCTCATCCTTACTTGTTTGTATTTGTGCTGGAAAAATCATATTTGTGCGATGATCCTATAACATGGGTGTTATACGGGAGCATATGAGGGAATAATGTCGTAACTAGTGCAAGTGTAGAAGGAGGTAGAAGAATAGTACAGAAGATGTTCAAATTATCTTTGAGTGTTGTAGTTGAAATCTGAATTTAAAAATATGTATTCTGTATAAATCATTTATTCTTTGAGTTGTTACACATACATCTTAAAATTATGTTTATCTCAAAATACTAAACTAACTAAAAAATAAAATAGAAAGTAAATTTACTTTGTTTAAAATTCTGATGAAAAAGTATAGATTATTTTTGTCGTGAATTAATTTATAATTATCAAACAGATGAAAGGTAAGTTCAAAAGATAAAAAAGAAGACAAAAAAAACTATAATTTTTTTTTCTAAAAGTTGATTAAAGTGAAATTTATTTATATTTAAAAATTTTATGAATAAAATAATTGAATATTATTATTAAAACTAAAGCTCTTAAAGTATTTTCTAATTCCTTAAAATTATTCATTTTTAACAAAAGAAATGATTGAGTTTCTTTTTGGACAGTCCACGTTAACTGAAGTTTAGTGACATATACGTTGAAAATTCTTTTTGCACAGCACAGTACTTGACACCCACGACATCGTAAAAATCGTAACAAAAATATCTATGCAAACTCGGATTTGAACCTAATAATCAAGACATAATAATAAATACAACCAGTCAACCACCAACCTCTTGTACTATTTAAAATTCTGAAAATCAATTTGAACTTTCTCAGTTAATGAGAAACGTGTGTGGCCTAAACTAATTTAAGTATATACAATAATCACACCGCAAGATCATTGCAGAATATCGAAGAAAAAGCCTGATATTCAATTCCACTTTTAACTAGGTCACTAATATCTTAACTTTATTAAACAACACTGAGCTTCATATATTCATATATCTATACATTTCGATTAAAGTTAATTATGAATGCGGTAATAGAAAATCTTTATTGTACATTTTTATTTTTATTTTTTTTCTTATTTTCTAAATCTTATAGTTATTGTAATGATTTATTTACAAAACATATGAAGTTAATTTGATAATAAAGTGTTAACCTCTTTAAGTTTTTTTCTATGATCTTTCAATATAGAAACAAGAAAAAATAGTATTTGTAGTTAATATTGAGTTTTAATTATTCGATTTTAGAAAATTAATTATTTTTTAATAAGTCATATATATATATATATATATATATATATATATATATATATATATATATATATATATATATAAAGAGAGAGAGAATTTGACTGTATTTATATTCATCTTGGAATCTATAATTGGTTTGTAACTGATTTTTTGATTTTGTGTGATCATATGATCACGATATCAAAATAAATATTGTGAAATATGTTAAGTTTGTATTGTAGTGAACAAATGAAGAATATAAGTTTGCATTGTAGATGAACAAATGTTAAGTTTGTATTGTGAAATATTGTGACTGAGTCATAGGTATCAAATTACAATACACAGAAGTTTATAAAAGCTAAGTAAATCAAAGTGTACAAAGTTCAAAGTCATAATTATTTTTACAATGTTCAACATAAAAAGAAGCCTATGAACTAAAATTGGAAATAAAGTTGAGGAAATTGAAGTCATAGTCACTCCTTACTACGAAAGTCCATTAAAAATTACATATATGAAATGAAAAATCAATATGTAAGACATAAATATATAAAAGTCCATTAAAAAAGTACGTATGAAATGAAAAATCAATATGTAAGACATAAATATATAAAGCATAAAAACAATGTATGCCTTATAATTAAGCAATACAATGAAATCTTTGAGCTAACATTTCATAAAATCTTTAAGCTTCAACATTAGGGGCTCCTCATACAAATTTTCATTTCCTATATTAGCTTCAACATGCATTAGATCACATGTATGCATATAAGCGTCATACACCATTTCAGTCACTGAAGCAAACTGGTCCTATAGTTCATGTTTTCGTAGCTACTGAATATAAGTTCTGAACATTTGATCCATCTTCTCCATGATCCCTTTATGCAAATTAATTTCTATATCACTTCAAAATTAAATAAGTTATATCACACTTATATGTTTAAGTTCTAAAAAAACTAGTTTCAAACTCAAGTTACACAAAGGATATTTTAAATAATTCTGAATTTGAACTAGTAGATTTAGCTTAATTAAATTGGAATGCTTGCTCCGAAGTAGGACAAGTTTAGATATGAGATTCCATCATAGAAACCCACATGCTTTTGATTATCAAAAGCATCAAAAGCTGGAGAATATTTGTCTTTGGTATTCCTTCTCTATATTATTGTTCTATTTTATTTTATATATCAACTGGACAAAATATACATGATATGCTACAACATCTTATTCACTAGTACAACGAAGGGCTATTTCCTTGGTTGTTTTGGATTTATGACTGTAGTTACAGAATCGAGATATATTCAAGCGAGGTAAAAAATCTAGACTTCTGACTTCGGTTCAAAAACTAAAGTAAAAAACTTATCATTTTGTCTCAGTTCAAAAAATCCGAAGCAGTAAAACAAAAAAAAAGGTCTATTGCCTCAGTTCTAGTTTGAACCGAGGCCGTAAACCCTTAAAAATAATTAATTTAAGGGTCTATGACCTCGATGGGGTCTTGAACCTAGACAATAGACCCTTTTATGTCTTGGTTCTTATCAGAAACGCTGTCTAAAGTATGTTTTTTTTTAGAAAAAAATTGTTCGTTTCTGCAAACATTCCATAGCATATATACAAGAACATAAACCCAAAAACAGACTTGTAATATGAAGTTTTAAAAATATTTGCATTACAGATCTTAAAAAGACTCTAACTTTCACTCCGGTTAATCGTTTTCTAATTTTACAAAAAAAATATGTTTTTTTTTCAAAATTTGCAAAACGAAAACATCAAAAACTTAAAATGAAACTAACCTTGAAGGTTGAAGGTGGCTTCTGTGCTGAAACAAAACGAAATAAACATCTAAAGAGCACATGTGCATAAAATTAATGGGTAAAAATGAAAGACAACGGTAGAGAAACAATTAATCAACAGAAAACAAAAGAAAAAAAATGAAAGAAATGGAAGATGATGGTCTAGAAGGCGTGGAGAGAGCAGCAGCGGCGCAAAGGAGATTAAAAATGTTTCAAATGTGCAAGAGACTCTGTTTCCGAAATATAATCCTAAAGACATGTTATTACCTCAATTATTTTTTTAACCGAGACAATAAGGGTCTATGACCTCGGTTCTATAAAGAACCGCTGCCTAAACCCTCTAAAAAAATTCAATTATTTTATGCCTCAGTTCTCTAAATAACCGAGATCGTAGACTTTTACGATAATTACAAAAATCTCACTGCACCAATTTTAAACATCGGTTCTTTTTGAACTGAGGCATATACTTTTGCGATAATTACAAAATTTCACCGCGCCAATTTTAGACATCGATTTTTTTTGAACCGAGACATATACGTTTGTGATAATTACAAAAATGTCACTGCACCTTTTTTATTTCGGTTATAACTAAACCAGTATCAAATGCGCGAGTTAATTTTTTTTTACTAGTGATTGCATTTTAACCAAATCAACTTTACGGACACATGGTAGTTGTTTATTAGAATGATATTGTGATAATAACCACTCACCTACTAAAATAAAATAATTTTTTTAAATGATTTTTTTTCACTATATTAATTCTCTTAGCTTAAGTATTTCCAAATATAACTCGTTATTTAGAAAAATATAATATGATAAGAAAATATCTTATGTAAACTACCATCTAATATCTTTGGAATAATATTGTCAAATAATTAAAATATCAAATTTCATTCCAAACATAATTTTATTTGAAATTACCATCCATCCATTTAACAATACTCATTGAACGCCATGTTTAACCTTCTGTTGTAGTTTTTATATATGCACATTTCAGATATGTAATAAAACATTTTCGCAATTTGATTTTAACTATTTAAAACCCATATAACTTTACAAAAATTACATTATATATTATATATGTAAGATATATTATCTTTTAACTATACACTACAAAAAAAAAGGACATTACCGAAGGCCCAAATCCCTCGGAAACAGCCAAAAGCCGTCGGAAAAAGACATTTACAGACGGCCTACCGACGGCCATCGAGCCGTCGGTAAATCTCTTGTCGCTAACAATTACCGAAGGCTTTTGGCCGTCGGTAATTACCGAAGGCTTTACCGAAGGCCAAAAGCCTTCGGTAAATACGTCGATCTGGTTCATCTTCTTCCTCTTTCCCCTTCTCCTGTATCCTTCGTTTTTCAGTTTTTTTTACCCAAATTTCTTCATTCCTAAACCAAAACAACAATTTTATTCATTCCAAAACCAAAATCAGAGGCTACACTTCGGTTCTTTAATTGTTTTAGAAACCCTAAAATTTAAAAAATCCCAAATGGCAGTGAAGCTTGCACGGTGGTGTTCTCCCATGGCAACGGTGGTGCTCTCCAGTGACGGCAGCGGCGCTTCACCCACGGCAGCGGCGCTTCTCCCACGGCAGCGGCGCTTCTCCCACGGCAGCAGTGGCGTCCTCCCACGGCAGCGGCGCTTCTCCCACGGCAGCAGCGCTTCTCCCACGGCAGCGGAACTTCTCCCACGGTAGCGGCGCTTCTGCCGCAACAACGGTGGCGTCCTCCCACGGCAGCAGTCGCGTCCTCCCAAAGGCAGCGGTGGCGTTCTCCCAGCGGCACCGGTGACAGTGTGGGAAGATGGTTGCACAGCTGAGAAAAATGGGGGCAGAGAAGGTGAGAAAAGGTGAGAAATATAGCAGAGGAAGCGATTTGTGAGTGATAAAAATGTATAAATTTTGCGCAGAGAGAGGGAAAAAATGGGCGGGAATTTTGCCGCTCTTTTTACCGAAGGCTTTACCGAAGGCTTTTGGCCGTCGGTAAGTACCGAAGGCTTTACCGAAGGCTTTACCGAAGGATTTTGGCCGTCGGTAATTACCGAAGGCCCATATCCGTCGGTAAATACATTTTTTTTCATCCGTCGGTAAAAGCCGTCGGTAATGCATCATTTACCGACGGAACTAAGTCCGTCGATAAAAAGCCGTCGGTAATTCCATGTTTTATTGTAGTGATATTTGAGATTAATTTCCTTTGTGATAAATACACACATAAAATTCTTTATTTATAATAAAAGAAATATATAGATAAGTTTAAAATACAAATAAAAAATAATACCAAATTAACTGAAAATAAAAGATAAAGATAAAAAATAAATATAAAATAAAGATAATATATTTAACCATATATAAATCAAAATTTTGGCTTGGTATCTATTTCTATTGGTATATGTTCTCTCACTGAAAAATAAAGTCATTAACCTAGACATTACAAGTACTTATACTGATAACAGATTAACAGAAACAGTTCCATTGATTACAGCGTGTGTAATCAAAGTTTGAGTTGAAGTTTGTGAGAAAATGAAGTGTAGGGGTGATCAATGGTTAAAAGTTAAGTGTTGTTTTGTTGTTTGAAAACTTAAGGGTGTGTTTAGTTGGAGGTAATTGAGAGAGAGTGATTGGGAGAGAGTGATTGAGTGGATTTGAGGGGATTTGAGGGTGATTTTTTTTTGTGTTTATTTGAGTGGATTTGAAGGTATTTGAGAGTAAATTTGGGAGTGAAGTTTGTGAGAATTAGTGTAGGATTTGATTGATGTGACAGTTTTAAAAAATTTGTTTAATAGGTATAAATTGAAGATTACCAAAATGCCCCTGGGTATAAAGTAATATAAATTGATATTTGTTAATGTTATATTTAATTAAAATAATGTTTATTAAGAGTTAAAATTTTGGAAAAATTATTCAAAATAAATATAATAATTTTATTGAATTATACTTTTGTGAAAAGAATTTTTTTTAATTTAGTACTTGTTTGTTATATAATTTTTTGTAATTAGTATAAATTGATTTGTTATGGAAATGAGATTTATTAAATTTGTAGACTGCCGATATCGAACCAAAGTTATAATTATCCATTACATGAAATAAAAGGTGCTAACATAATCCCCGAGTAAATATAATTGTAATACATCATCATGCAATATAGTGAAGTCAAAGTCAGCAACTTAATCATCTAAATGGTGAAGAATTAAGTTAACATTTTGATTGAGTTGAGCAAATTGTCGGTTCATGTTGAGAGAAAGGTTTGCCAAGTTATCTTCAATCCGTTCAACCCGCCCCTGCATTTGTTCCATACCCTGCATTCTGTGTTGCAAGTCTTGTACCCCCTCCCATATTTGAGTCATCATAGTAGGATTTGAAAGATCTGGAGGAGGTTGCACAGGGTTGTCATCATGCTGTGGTTGTTCTTCATCTTCATTATCGCCAACATCATGTTGCCAAACACCGTTGACATTAACTATATTCAACCTCTTCAAAGAATTAATTGAAAAATGATGTCTGGTCCCAATATGAGTGTTGGCATCGTCATCTACATGCACTCCATAATATTGCATGATTTGGGTGATCAATACACCATATGGTAGGGGTGCGTCACTGTCCTTGCATTTGAGCATATGCTGCATGATGTGATGAGGCCAATTGATAGGTATATTATTTTTAAGCACCCATATCATAAATATATCCTCCTGCAATACCCTTGCAAAATTTGCAGGTCTGGGAGATAACATGTGGACAATAACATAATGCAGAAGTCTATCATTAATATTTAAAGAACCAACTATTCTAACACGTTGACCCTGCATTTCTGGTCTGACCATAGTAGCTAATGCCATCTCCCGATCATAAGGAAAGTCGTCTGGGATAGTCGAATAACACAGCTTTTTACCTTCGTACTTCATATTAACAATATTCAACCAATCGGCAGGTTTCAATTTGATTATTCTCTTGTGGACCTCAGTAATCAAATATCCATTCCCAGAAATCTTGAGATTTGAATAAAAAACTTTGATTAAATCCGGATAAAACGGTGCCTGCAGTGTGAGAAATTCGACAACCCCTTGAAATATAAGATGATGTTGGAAAAATAACCCTGAACCGGCAAATGATTCGAAATTCATTATTTTAGGCACGACAATATTTCTCGTATAAAAATCAGCTGCATAGTTTTCCATCTGCTCGCTATGAGTGAAGAAACGACGCTGATCTAATTGTTCCGCAAGAGATTGTCTGACATGTGCTGCATCTTCTGACTCAGTTTGGGTTTGTTTTCCCTTACGACTTTTTCGGGACCTTTTACTTGATGATGACGCCATCTTAGAATTTCTTCAACAAATCAATAAATGAAAACATATTATTCAATATTATAAACAATAACAACCAATGAAAATTAATTACAGCATAAGCATAAACATTCCATATAAAGTTAGGATGAATGGAAATCATAAGTCATCATACATGAAACAACATACATGCAAATCATAAGTCATCATACATGAAACAACATTCATGAAAAACATAACTCATAATACAAATAGAGAGGTAGATCTCATAACATAATACTAATACAAGTAGACATATAAGACATCCTAACAATCTCCTCCCGATATCATTTTACACAATTTATTCCACCGCTTATGCAGTGGAAGCCCCATCAGCCTCTTCACACATGTCGGGTTTGCACACAAGAAGTCATAGCATTGCTCCAGCAAAGACTCATCAGGTATGTGCATCCCACCCAACATGTCATAAATGTCAGATTCTGTATATGTGTAGTTCTGCGTCCGACGAAGAACCTCGGTTTGTGAACGTAATATTTCATTCCTCTCTTTCATCGTCGAGACTTGATCTACGGCTGCATTAGAAATGACCCCAAAATGCACATTTGAAGAGGTAAGTGCAGTTGTGAAACCCTCCAGACTGGTCGACATCCTTTCAAAATGGGAATCAATTACATCGACTAGGGGTGCCTTTCTCTTGGAGCCTCTAGAGGATGACGTTCCAGCAGATGGAACAGAAGGCACAGACTGAGTGTTCCCGGGACTATATTCATCTACCGAAGGAGGAGGCGATGACGGAGTTGGGTCTCTGTACCCCGTCCAGTCAGGCTGCTCAGAAATGTAATCTATGTTCTGATTTAAATCAACACTGACACGAGGGCCAACCCGCTGACGACGTTGACGTGCGGTGCGAACACCACTCCTAGTAGCTCTATCAGCAGCCCATAACTCCATCATCAAATCATAATGTCTTATGCTGGTAACTCTCCACTTTGACGCAGCGGGCCTCGACTGAAACAACATACATGAAATAGTTAGAGGTTATAGTTATGTTTTTTAATAATCTACCAAACCTGAATGTTTAAGAAATACCTGAATGAGGTCAGTCCAGACTTCGTCTTCAGCCTCAAACCTCATAGTGATGGCGTTCCATGCAAAACCACTCAATGATCCAAAGAGGTCATGAACCTCACGCCATCTGTCTTTCAATACCTTTTGACGATTTTTTACATTAGTTTTACTGACATGAACATAACCTGAGTTATGAAGGTATTGAACCATATTATTATACGCTTGCGTCGTCCAGCTGCCATCTACTCTGTTACCCAAACGATTCTCTTCAATCATTGAATGCAATAGCCTTGCATCCATGTCCTCAGTCCATTTGCAAAACTCTCTCATACCACCGGAAGACTCAGTCGCAGCACCCTTACCCCTGTCCATGATAAACCTATTTGATAAAATCAATTGTAAGAACTGAAGTTCATTTATTCATAAAACCTTTAACATGTCATTTTCAAATAATAGAGTCATGACAAAATATGAATTACAATAACTATGAATTTTGATAATGTCGCCACATTTCATCCGCTATGGCATCCCTAATAGTACTACCAACCCTACTATCATCTTCACGAACTTGAGAGGATGACACATTCTGCTCTTCCCTTTCATTAAACTCATTATCAACCTCATTAAGCAATGGGTCATCCCTATCAACTCCACGGATGAAGTTGTGTAGGATACAACAAGCTAAAATAATATCCGTCATCGTTTCCAATCCATAATGTGGTTCAGTGCCACTTGCAATGATAGGGAACCGTTTCTTCAATACACCAAATGTTCTTTCAATAACATTTCTCAGTGATGAATGTCGATGGTTAAACAGCTCTCTTGCATTTTGTGGTCCTCTGCGTGTAAATTCTTTAAGGTGATATCTGACGCCTCTATATGGTGTCATGATCGTACTTTTCAGCATAAACCCAACGTCGCCGAGATAGTATTTTCCTACATGATTTTAGACATCAGTATTGATTATGTAATAAAGAACCAATAATTATATCCCAATGAAGACAGTTACCTTGGGGGATGACCAACGGATCATCTCGATCAAGAGCATTTTTTAAGATTCTAGAATCAGATGCTGTGCCTTCCCATCCAGCTAGAACGTATGTGAATTTCATATCAAAGTCACATGCGGCAAACACATTTTGAGTTGGCCAATCTTTTCTACCACGAAATCTCGGGGCATCTTCTCTTGGCACCCTAACACGAACGTGAGTACCATCTATAGCCCCTAAGCAATCCTAAACAATAAATTAAGAAGTCATGATACAACTGCATAACATTAACATCGTTTCATAAAATAACAGTCTGATTGACACATTTAAAGCATTACCTTGAAGTAAGGGTAAAACCGACTGTTGTTCAAGACATATGGATGAACCTCATCTCCTGATGGCTGAGTTAAAAATTCTGATTCTAGAGTTATAATAGCATCTAACACATTGTGAAAGTGTTTGCTTACCGTCGCCCCAGATCGATGAAAGAAAAATGCGACACTCCGATTCTTAACATTATGTCCAATTATATAAAGAAATTGAGCTACTTGTTCCTCGACTGTGGAGCGAATTGCGTCTTTAACTAACCCAGTTGCTCTTAATCTCTCACAAAGATTAATAAATGCCTCGGGACCCATCCGAATAATGTCACGACATCGAGTAGTATGCACCAGGTACGACATTAACTGTTGTCTGCGACGGTCTTTGTTGGGAACGAAATTGCTAACACTACTTGCATCACTCGAGAACATATTCAATATGTTCAAGGCATACGAAACAATGCATAACATTGTTAGTGCAGCCATGGAGGTGGTTATTTGTAAGTGTTGATGTAGCATTGCGACTATATTAAAGTCAACACCCACCACATCATCATCTATATCTTGACCGTCCAAGTACAACAAGTTTAATCCTTCTTCCATCTATTTTAACTTAAACAATTAATCATACTATAATGAACATCATGCATTCATACATTGATTAAACATAATTCATTCCTATATTCATACATTCATATATCATATATTCATACATAAAAAAAATACATGAATACATTCATATATCATATGTTCATACATAAAAAAAAATACATTCATATATTTCAAAAAATATACATAAAAAAAATGCATTCATACATTCATATATCATATATTCATACATAAACAAAATACATTAATACATTCATATATCAAAAAATATACATAAAATAGATACATTGATACATTCATATATTAAAAAAAAACCAACAATATTTAAATAATATTATTAAAACCAATAGTATATGTTAAGTTCAAATAAACAAAAATAAACAACCAACAAAACTTACCTCTTGAAGATCCGTTTATGTGGAAATTGAACGAAGAAATAGCCAAAATATTGCACTGAAGCTCCAACCAAAGATTATTATTCAATCTGTCCCACACTCAAACGGTATTACTACTTATAACATTTTCAAATACGTTTTAACACAATATAGCATTATGAAAATATATTATACATGATGAACTACATTTAGAACAATAAATAATAAAAACAATTCCAGAACTTATATCACAAATGATTTGCATCCAAGTAATTTATGTGACACTCAGAATCTCTAGCCAAGGATCAAAACGAAAAACACATAAGCAAAGATTACAGAAACATACCTTCACGGAGATATTGGGCTTAAACCAAAAGTGGAGGCGGAACCGGAACTGTTCGACGATGAAGCTAGACTTCGAGGTCTTAGCGGAGGACCGTGCACATTTCACGTACGTCGACGATGCTTCACCACCAAAGTCCTTCAGCTGGACCTTCACCAAAGTCGACCAAGTTGCACAACGTTCACCTGAAACACAGACATAACAAAGGGTTAGGCTGCTGCATGCTGGTGCATCCTCACCTTCGTCACGCGTGCTGCATGGTTCACCCTGCATGCATCCAGTGTGCATCCTCCACCATCCTCCACCTTCATCAGACTACACCTTCACACGTTCTGGCAGCAAAGCCACCACCTACAGTACCTTAATCGGAGTCCACCTTCTGACCTTCTGGCAGAGGTAGCACCTACACCTCATGCGCAGCTGCTCATGCGAGAGGGAACAACCTCATCAGCTCATGCGAGGGAACACGAAGAAGAAGAAGAAGAAGAACAAATGATGATGATGATGGCGTAACCGGATACAAGTTTGTGTGAAGAAGAAGGTGTATCCGGATACAAGTGAAGAAGAACCGTATCCGGATACAACTGTATGGTAACCGGATAACTTGATGCCTTTGCATGAAGAAGAAGCCGTATCCGGATACAACTGTGTGGTAACCGGATACAACTTGGTGGCTTTCAGTGCTTCATGCTCGTTGCTTCGTCCACCTTCACTTTGTCCACCGCTGCAACTCCACCGTCGTCGATTTGCCGCCCTAACGACAAACTCTGCAACCATGCCAACGTCCACAACCATGCTAACGTCCAACTGCATCACCGCCGACTTCACGTAACCGAATACGCAGCCCTGCGTTCTTCAGCTGTAACCGGATACAGCGCCATCTTCTTCTTCTTCAGCGTAACCTTTCTTCATCATTCAATTACCTCAACTTCTTCCTTTACCACTCCCCCTGCAAATATCACAGAAACATACCATACAAAGAACAAAATAGTGGTATGGAACCTCACCTCAGCTGACCTTTCTCTTCTTCACACCTATTCCAGCGAGCTTTCTCTTCCTTCTTCTCTTCCGCACTCAACGCACTCACACAAGACAATGTTCTTCTTCTTCTCGATGAACCAACACAACAACCAAATACCAACCACAAACCATATTAATACATCTTTGGTCAAAAAGCTTGGCTATGTCTCAGTGAATTGTATTGTCAATGCTGCAGAAACGAATCTTTTCTGTGTGCAACGCTGGCTGTGAAGGAAGGATTCTAAATTTTGGCATGGCTCAATGTTCAGGAATCTTCACTGTTCGTCGTCACAGTACAGCTCGTGAATGCAGGAGCTCGTGAGTGCACAGTGAAAGTAAGTCTGCAGTGCAACCCAGACTTATATTTCTTATATTTTAAGATTTATGGTAGAAGGGTATTATTTTAAATGGAAAAGGGCATTTTTGAGAAATCATCGTTGATGCCTCCAAATCTTCGCTGATATGCAAGTGATGCTACAGTAGATGAATCTCGCGAATACCTTCAATTCATCGCTCGCTGTTACCTTCAAATAAACACAATTTTATCTCTCTTTCTTCGCTCCCTAATACTCTGCTACAGGAAAATACCCTCAAGTAAACACAGTCTAAAAGATGAAGAGGGAATAAAAAAGAAAAGAATGCATAATAATGTACTTTGTTACTGAGAGAAAGATAGAGATTCATATTACATGCTCTTACCACCCATTCGTGTAGTGTAATTTCAATTGTACATTGTTGAGGACCACTCTGCAGAATCCTGCAACAGATATAAAGTAGCCAACAAAAATAAAGAACCGACACCAACTTATAGTACAGTATATACATGGTCCATAAAAGAGAGAAGTTGGGCCATTTCTCTGTTTTTCTGAACCCTGAACTTGTCAATTAATTAACGTGGTCGCCTCATAAAGCACCAGCACCAACATGAAACCCTCAGAAGAAAAAAACGTGTGCTTACACAGAAACCAAGTACCACGTAAGTCGCGGTAATTCTATCTCTCATACCTTTTTCTAATTTTTACCAAAGAAAAATCACTGCTATTGTTATGCCCAACTCATGTTTTTTCTACTCATCATTCATTCATGACCACTGGACAACCTTCAATTTCATCCAAGTTATTAGGTTCAGATTTTCCTCAGGTTACATTTTCAAATGTGAGTCTCCATATAGATAGATAGATTAAGGAACCAATATCCTGCATTGATAACAAAACAAATCAAACAAGGCCAAGGTAGCGCAGCAAACGATAATGCTACGTTACTTGCTTTATTTTAGCTGAAATGTTTAGGACCATTATAATATGGACTGCGCTCATGGGATCACATCTAGTACACACTATATTCAGTCATATCTTTATACCCTAAATTTTAATATTACTACAAATATATAAGTTTAGTAAAATTATTATAATAACTAAATAGTTTCAATGATAATAACAATTAAGTAATAAAACTAAAATCATACATTCTATTAAAAGTAGTTTAGATTTTAAATTAACTTTTATAATTCATATTTTTTATTTTTCTTACATGATTTGGATTAAAATGTAATTAATAACTTGATATTTATACTTATATATAAAAAAAATTCCCTTTTCGATATTCACATTTGTTTTTCAATTTTATCTTAAAGTTTTTTTTTTTAATTACAATAATTTCTCTGATAATCAAAATTTTGGTATATTAAAGACCAATTTAATCATTAATTTACATATTGTACGATACCATATTACGATCGATCGATTATCTACTAAAAATCGAACGATCTGATGTACGAAACGATATTACGATCGATCGGTTATCTACTAAAAACCGAGCAATCTGATGTATGATACGATATTACGATCGATCGATTATCTACTAAAAATTGAGCGATCTGATGTACAATACGATATTACGATCGATCGGTTAAAAACCGAGCGATCTGATGTACGATATAATATTACGATCGATCGGTTCCAGAAAGCCCAATCAAGGATTATGTAATCCACAGATATTCACAATAAAAGCAGACCGGAAATAAAGCCAAGAATAGGGTGAACAAGTAAGATCATTTTTATTCATTTGGATGTTTTTATACTAACTTTGTTTATATTTTATGAAATACCTTATAAATAGAAGAGGAAGCTCACAAGCCAGGTACATTCGAATACACACAACAATCTTACCTCATATTCTATTCTCTCATACTGATAATTCTCAGGTCGAGAATTAAGTTCTCTCTTAATATACGCCTAACTTAAGCGTTGGAGTGCCTTCAGAGGTATCTCCCCTCTCTGGTTGAAGGTCAAGGTCTACCGGACGGTGCGAGCAGTCCAGATCAAGAAAAAACGAGTCATCCGATCGTCCCAAGCGTCAACAAGCAAGAAAACCACGTCATCCAGGTCAGTCTCTGATCCCTAAAATTTATATCGAAACACATATTAATTATAATTTTTATTAATAATAGAGACTATTTTATATACTTATAATTTTTATTTTATAAAAAGGTACATAAATTACTATAGTGATTAATTATTTTTTGTCTCTAAAATTACTTTCTATTTAGTTTTTTTCTTTTTTTTCCTTGATAGTGAGAGTTCAAATTTTCACATATTAACCTTTTCGATTGAGAAATATAAGTTAAATTTTCATCGTCTGATAGTTTATTGTCTAATAATCACTCTAGATAGTCTGATATAAAGGAAAAAGACTCCACTTCAACTAGAAATGTTTTCTTTATCTTTCTTTGGATCTACACATCATAGTCATTTCAGTCTTTTTGAATTTGACATCCTTGCTTATGAAACATCTACCATGTTTCAACCTCCATAACTTATTTTCCTTTGCTCATTCGGCATATCCAAGAAAGAAACACTTCTTTAACCTTACTTTCAATTTATCTTTTTTAACATGCACAAATTTCAAAACACCAAATGCCTTGATATTATCATAACTCACTAGTTTTCAACCTACACCTTGTAAGAATAAGAAAGGGATAAGATGAGTTTTGTTATCTCATCTCCATTTATGAAGAAAATATATATCTCTCATCTCCATATTTAGACGGAGGTAAAGTTTTTGTTTCATCTTATCCCTATAATGTAATGAGTATATCCATGTACTTATATCTATTTTCTTACTATTTCAATATTCATTAATTATTTTTTATAAAAAAAATAAAAATCACAAAAAAAAACATAATATTATTAGTTATTCAACATAAAAATAATACATTTTCACTCATTCAATATCAAATATTAAGAAAGAAATTATAATTATATAAATTTAAATTCAAAGTATTAGATAACATTTATTAGTATCATATATAACTTTATGACTAATCATGACTTATATTTCATATCTCTTTTTGCCATGACAATCTTCTTTACACTCATCTCTTGATCTAATTGTATATTAATAACTCTAGTGCCAATACCAGCTAGAATACATAATATGTTTACATTTTTTTTTACTCATGAAACAAACAATGTGCTTAACTATGTTCACATTTTCTTAGATCAAGATGGTTTGATTAGACAGTTTTGTTTCAATAGTTTGATTACGATCTAGTCTGCATAGACTAGAACATTCGTTATAGACATCCTATGGTTTTGGTTATAACAAATGATATGAACTTTTGATTGACTAATTTTTATTTTAGGTGTGTTCATTATATAAAATAATCAAACCATCAGAAGAAAAAAAAAACTTCTCTACAAACATCTCTTAGACAATGATCATCAGAAGCTTCCCTAACAAAAGAAGCAAGGCTAAAAAAAGAAAGTTATAGCAAATTGAAAATTCAAGTTTGAATTTATTGATCGTCATAAAAGCTATCAAAAGTTGAATGACACATACCGATAAAGCTTATGACACAACAAACCAACTTGCCTGCATTTGTATCTTAAAATTGTTCTTGTTAGTGTCAGAAAGGGATGTTTAATATGAAAAATACTTTAAACATAACAAGTTGAGTGCAACCAAAAGATGTATGTCACTTAAAAGCATATACCATCTTATACTAGAGACCTAAAATAAGAATATAAGATTTGCTTGCAAGTCTCAAAGGTCTTATTTAAAACGCTTATAAATAAAAGTTTCATCATGCACGACCAATGCATGAACTTTTGCTTCAAAGATTGGTTTTCTAGATCATTATTAGGACATCTTATATAGAATTAATGTGTTAAATAATTTACTTTGTCAAAGTATTTTCAATAAGAAGTTTTCGTTTGTATATCCTTTCTGAGAGTGTTTTTTAATCTTAAATAACATCTTTATTTGTTCTAATTAAGAATGACATTAATAATAGAATACTCATGGGATATCAGAGGCGACTTAATAAACAACACTTGTATTCTCTATTTCAAGGATAAATAAATGGAATAACTAAGATTGATTTTGTATAAGCATATATAAGTATTGTAAGTTAGATGTGACATAGAAAATAATTGTAATTAGTTTTATTAGTATAACCCTTTAAGATTTTAAAAGAGAAGTGAATATCACTGAGTGAATTAATTTAAAAATCATGTTCTCCTATATAAGTGTTATACTTACAAAAATTTATGCTTTCGTTCACAAACTATTTGTTAAAATCTTTTTATAGTTGTTTCAAAAAACTAGTAGACAATTACTATAAACTATCTACTTATCATCATGTTGCAAAAAACTTCAAGCCTTTTTGAACTCTATTTAATTACTCTTTACGGATATAACATTTTAACTATGCAAAATTGAATAACATGTTTTTGGGATTTTTTTTTTCTCAAATCTTTATGCCTCATACCATGTTATTTCCTCAAATGACCTTATCAGCAAGGTTTCATCCATAGTGAGTAGGTTTACAGTATTATGCTTACTAATATTCATGTTTATGGAAGGTGAAAACAGTTGCTTTTTCACTGAATGGAAATATTCTTGGGGATTTTCACTGAATGGAACTTCAGTATAATAATGGAAAACAGTTATTTTACAATGTTTGTTGGGATATTGGCCAAGATATTTCTCATGTTGTGTTGTAGATCTTTAAGAAAAATTGGATCTTCCAAGAATGAATGCTAACCTTATGTCCCTTATTATACTGAAGTTCCAGGTTTGACTTTGTTAAAGTCATGAGGCTTATTGTTGCTAATTTTGGCTTTAAAATCATAATTAAAGTTCTTGTTGATAATACATAATTTCTCCCTATATAGCAATATAGATCATTAAGGATAAAAACATAATAGATGCACTATATGTTTGATCAATGACTCAAGGTGACAATATTGCAATCAAGGTGGCATTAAAAAGATTTTGATACCTTGGATTGAAATTTTTTAATAGCTATTATTCAATCTCTCAATCCTTGTTTGCTTATGGATTTGGAAAAAGAGGAATGGAAAGCAAGAGAAAGAATAATTGCTTGATTGTGTGCACTTAAAAGAGAAATGTGCAAAATAAGAAAGAAACGTACTCTTAGTTTCCACCAAAAATTGTCCAAAGAAAAAGTGAAAATAATAATTTAATTGATCATGTGAGTAGCATGATCAATTATAGTGTTTTATTATTTTTTTACTTAAAAAATGACCCATAATTAATTATAAAATTCACTGATTATGAAGTATATTTTTAGTTTCAATTTTTTTAAATATAATAAAATAATAATAGTAAATAAAAAAATAATATTCTAATACTTCAAGTTTTTTATTATTTATCTTCAATTCTTCTAATTCAAACCACCTTTATTTTCGCTAGTTTCTTATCTCTTTCTCTTCCTTAAAGTGTGAAGAATATTTATAGAAAACTATTAATTTTGTTCCCAAAATAAATTTCATAAAGAAAAATTAGAAAATTAGAAATAGTTATCCTAAAAAATTAAAATAAAATAAAAAATATAATTTTAAATTTTAAAATAAATTTTCAAAAGTAAAAATCACTCTTAACAACATTCAAATTTTAATAAAAAAATATTGATAACATCAATAAAAGAAGAAATCAATTATTCGGATCCGGAGAAGATTATATCATGCGCGCAAGACTCCGAAACTTTTACTTGATGTGATTAGCTAGTGAACTTATTGCTTTATTTTGCATGATATGAAACCAAACAATATCAGCTAACTTAATAATTGAAAATATGTTCCCACCAAAAAAGTTGGAAAACTACGTGAGCAACATGATTGAATATGACCAAATATTTAAAATTAAATAAATTAGTTATAGCGAGTGAATTTTAATGAAAGGGGAAATTAAATAATCAAGTGGGAGATTTAATATTAAGAGAAAATGAAAAAAACAAAACAAAACTAATCATGTCTATAAGATAGAATCCTTTAAAGTATAAATATATACTTGATTTTTACTCTATAGATTTTATAGACGTTTGTTTAACTCTTTGTAAAAAAAATTTCCATACAATAACTCTTCTAAATCAATTATTAAGACGAATTTTTAGCTATGATGTTATTGATCAATTTTTTAAAAGAGGATGATCGAAGATATATAACATCAATAAGACATAATTGTAACTCACACACAAGGGATTGACATCACTTTCAAAACAAAACCTTAATAATAGATTTATAAGTATTTCATCGTTATATGATACTTAACTTTCTTATTTGTATTCAATGTGAGATATAGATTCGCACTTGAATTTTCAACGAATTTCCCTTCAAGTATTATTTCTTTCACATTGACACTTCCCTTTCGAGAAAACCATAAATATTTCTAGTATCACACTGCATTGTAATAGGATATGCTTGCATGATCCTTCGTCAAGAAGACTTTTAATATAAAAACTTGTCAAAATTTATTACAAAAAAAAAAACTTTCGACTCTGATAGTAATTGATAGGAAGATAAAAAAAAAACAAATAACAAGTGAAAGTAAAACCCAAATCAATTATTACCTATATAAATAATATTCAAACAATAAGATGCACAAAAATAAAGGAGGAAGAGATCAAGTGTCACAAAAACTTTTAACTTGGGAAAACCTTAATATTGTGGAAAAATCCATGAGATTTAGTTCAATAAAATCTTTCACTAATAATAATTAATGGGTACACCACAAGTTTATTTGGAATTTTGAATTATCAACATAAAATTATTGTCTTCACCAAACAGGAACGAATGAAACCTTTTCTTTTAGATTATTCAAGAACTCTTAAGATATAGACTCATTTGAGCTAGCCACTAATTCAACTCTTATATCATTGATAGTTTTTTTTTGAAAAAGATCATCAGAAAAATGAAAAATGCAACAATAAGGAAACATGGACCAACTCACAAAAAATGATCACCACTTCCCTATTTAAGTCTTTGTTTGTGATTATTTTTCTTGGATCAGTCTTATCTTACAGAGTGATCAAGGAGAATGTTAAAGGAATAGGAATGCATCATATCTCATGTTTTCATTAAACAGATAAAATAAGTTTTAACTATCATAATTAGTAAAGTTGCATGGTCTTAGGAGTATAATTTGTTGCATGATGCTATGTTTTCAGTAACAACACAAATACACACACCACCATGACAAGTAGAGAAGGAAATTGAAGAAGTATTTGACTTACCTAGTTCTCGAGAATAAAGTCCTGCGAAAAATGTTTTTCGTGTAGTTATTGTTTTGGATTTTTAATTAATTTTGAATAGTTATTACTTTATTTTTGAAGTTCACACGTATCTAATAAAATAAATAATATAATGTTTATAATAAATTCAACAAGTAGTGTCTAATTTAAATTAGTATAACTTTAATGTATATAACAAAATTAAAAAAAATTTAAAGCCAAACATGTTAATTCGTTTGCATCACTTTAAAGGAGTCATATATCGCCTATTAGAGGTATCTAAATTAACTCTTAAACTCATCTTATTAGAGCCTTTAAACAAACTCTTAAGTAAATTCTAATCAAAACCATAAAACAAAAAATTAACTTAGTGAGCTACACAAAGACTTACTCCTACTCGTGTACTTCTTTCTTTCTAGTGGACTTTTTAATCATTATGAGAGTCATCAGATACATTTCTAAGAATATAACATTTTTGCTCCTTCTTTACTTGCAACTTAATGGCATGGACCTTTATCATGATGACTTTCAGTATGCAATGGCTTCTCCCTTGTTATTTTTGTTGGATAAAGAAACTTCATCTACAATAACAATAAAGCGAAAATAATTTCTCAACATTTATAACAATATTTGAGGAGCAACAACAATGATTTACAAACACTCCATTTTCTATTCAACATTTATCCAACACCAACAAAATAATATCTTTATTGTAAAATATAAAATAATTTAGAATGAACTATACATTTTTTTTTCATTACATGGTAGATAAGGGTAGAAAAAATAAGAGGTGTACATCAAAATTTCCCCCAACAATAATATAAAGTAACACTAACATTTTTAACATGATAAATGAGAAGTAAAAACACATGTGGGTACAAGATAGTTAAATAAAAAATACAAAATAAGTGCATACAGCCACAAATATTTCAAAGCAATTATGTTCTCAAATTTAAGAAAAAAAAAACTTAAAATAAAACAACAATAAGAAATTGATTTCTTTAACTATATAATTTCAATTGATGGTCAACACATAGAACCATACTCTTCAAATTTGTTGTCAAAATTTCAGTTCCATTCCACAATAAATAAAGCAATAATTATAATTATATTATGATAGTTCAATGAATATCAATTTTTTCTCTTCTAATATTGTGAATTTTATCCTCTCTTTTGACATTGAAGACACCATTATTTTTAGATTGGGTGAGACAAAATGAATTTGACTAAACTCAACAATAAGTTCAAAAATTTGTAAAATAGAAAAGTTGAAAAAGAGAGAAAAAGAAAAAATGAATGAGTTATTGAAAAAGGTGTGTGAGAAAAGGAAAAGAAAATATTAAAGATTAAGTGCAGAGAGGTTTCAAAATTGGAAAGGAAGAAAAAAAAGTGAAATGTAATGCTGATTTGACTATTGGGAAGAAATTAGTATTACTTTAACATACTTTCGTAATAAAATATATTTAATTTATTTTAAATTACAAGATAACATTGGTATGATTAATATAATTATAAATTATAACTAATTAGTCAATGAAGACTAGTTTTAGACTATCTGAATATTTAAAAAATAAAATAAAATAAGCTATTAATAGGGTCAGTTTAAATAATTTTAAGTATAAAATATTATTAATTTCAAAAACTTATAAAATGTTAGTGACTTTAATAATAAAATAAATTTAACTTCTAAATCTTTGTTACATGACATTGACTGGAGTAACTCTTATAACTAAAGATATTTAAAATTTGAAAAAACAAAAGAAAGAAGTGATACTATGGTAAGCTTTTTTACACACACACACATATATATATATATATATATATATATATATATATATATGTTTTACATTTTTTAAAAATATACTATTGTATTAAAAATAGTCTTGAAGTGGTTTTATATAATGATAATAATAAATAAAGTTTTCTACTTATTCGAGGATAATATAAACATGATTGAAACATAAGTTTTCTTTCTCATCAACTTCATCCCATGGTGATACAAAGATGGTACAAAGTCATCCAAGTAAACTTAATTAGTAACACTTTTACATATCACAAAAAGAATGATTCATATTAATATGTATGATTTTATTAACAATCCGTGCTGCAATTAAGGAAATGTTAATAAGTCTATCTGGTGTATTCTTCAAATTTGTCACAATCATGAAAAAGTAACTTATATTAAACAAATATATGTTATGTCATTATGTTTTCTCATATATTTTTTATTATTATTACTTGGAATACCATTCATGCACTGTATGATCTCCTAATTTAAATCATTTCTTAATGTATTAGTCACTTTTAGGAACTAAAATAATTTTCTAATCCTTATAATTTCTATCATTCTTAAAATTTAAATTACAATTTTAAACAACTTATTGTATTGCTATAGAAAAAATTAACTTCAATATTTCAAATTTAAATAGCTAACTGATATATTTTAAATATTTAAAAATCAAAATTTCAATATCAACCCACCATTATATCAGCAATAAAACATTCATATATTATTAGAATTGAAATCATAAAAAACATTCACAATTTTAGTTTTAATAATAAAAAAAATATAGAACACCAACCTTAATAACATTTCTTCATAAAAAAATAACCAAAAAAATATAAAAAAGGACATTTTTTTTATGGTGAACAATCATTAGAAAAATATTTTTTCCATAAAATAATAGATAAAAAAACATGTACATTTACGTGCTATAAGAAGATAAAAATATTATTCAAATTTAAATAAATTTTCACAATAAACACCCTAACATAATTTAAAAGAATTTGAAATAATTATGAAAACCATGTTTTTTTTTTATATCTATGGAAATGCAAAGTGATGTGGGCTATTAACCCATTTTTCCATGAGGTCTCCAACGTGTTGTTCTCTCCACTCTAGAAGATTTATTTTACAACATATTTTTATTAACTCCTAATATAGATGATCTAAACAGTATATACATAATATTGATTTTAAAGAATAATAAGCTTTATTATGATAAAAACCATGTTTATAAAATGAAAAGATAATTGTGGTTAGAAAGAAATGACAGTGTTGGGATTTGGTCCCAGAGATCGTTGTGCCGGTACGTACTTTCAGAAGCCGAAGCCATTTTCAGATTTTGTGGCGTTGTCAGGCTTCACTGAGAGATGCATCAGCCATCCCAGAATTGTCCATATATCAGACCCCACCCTCCTTCAATCCTTTCAATTCCCATCTTTTCTTCTCTTTACATCCATCTTTCTCTTTGCCTAACATGAACAACACCTCCACCCACGACTTCATGAACGTCGATTCCTTCTCTCAGCTCCCCTTTCTCCGTCCCTCTCCTTCCAAGGATAAAGACAAATCTATTCGTCTCTTTGGTCAGAATTTCTCTCACGCCTCCAAAACCACCCTTACACCCTCTGACAACCACCACGACACCATCAACACACAGAACGCCGAGCCCACCCGCAGATTCGAGTGCCATTACTGTTGCAGAAATTTCCCTACTTCTCAAGCCTTAGGCGGCCACCAAAACGCCCACAAACGAGAACGTCAACACGCCAAACGACACCTCCACTCAACCATGCTCGACACCACCCTCTCCGATCCTACCACCTACACTCTCACCAACCCCACCTTCACTTCCTCTACAATCTCTTATCCATCTCACACAGCTTGGGATTCTATCGCTGCTCGCGGAAGGTTCTACGGAAGCTCCTATTCTCACCAGCTTCAACCCATCAACGGAAGCCCCTTGGGTGTGTGGCGAATCCCCAACGCCACTGCAACCACTCACACCCACCAGAGTAACCCTATTTTACACCATCAATGCGCTTTGCCTTTGCTTTCTGACCAGGAAATGGTGAGGGCGAGGATGGGTCCCTCCCCTTCTGGCTCGCAGCACCCGTTTGGTTATGACCTCAAACCCAGCGTAAACGACCATGTGAGTTTGGATCTTCGTCTGTAACATCAATTTTTCACACTTACACTGGTTCCTATACATGCCAATAACATCTCCAGTTCCCACTGGCTCGGATGGTATATATGAAATTTGAGAATTTTCATCTGTTATTGTTGGATCTTTATTCTAATGATGATTCTCATATCGATCACTGTGTTTATATAATCTTCTTTTCCTTTAATTATGATCCTTTTAGCACCTACCTCGTGAACTTTTACACTTCAGATTTCTTTTGGCTATTTTGTTTTACTTTCATCACATCTCAACCTTTTTTACATACCCAAAACACCAAACACTTTATTTACAGTTACTGTTCTTTTCTTCTTGTAATCCATCATATTAAGTACAGGTTT
>CM050914.1:8070003-8135860 GCA_027742785.1 Vigna reflexopilosa | reverse complement strand
TCTTTCTCACTTTCAGTTCTCACGAGAAACCAACGTCCCTTCCGCCATTCTAGAGCCCCAACAAACCCCGAGTTTTCTTCACACTAACAAACACTCACACCACGCACTTGTCAGTTTTTCAGTTCCTCAGGATCTCATATCTGATTTCCTCTTTCGTTTAACCAAGGCCCTTTTTATTCTGTTAATTCGCGAAGCTGTTGCTGCTCTCGCGTATCTCGCAATTAGGGTTTCCGATTTCAAAGATTGCATCGCTGCGTCCACAGTTTAATAGATTCCGTTGAGATTTGCTTAATTCGTTTATGAATTGACGGGAGGAACAATTTTTTATACGGAAATTGTTTTCTCCGGGTTTGAATTCAACGGATCTGAATGGGGAGGGGAGGCCAAGATTATGGGAAGCCGGAGAACACGAGTTCCGGAGCTTCGGACCGTGAAATCTTCAAGGCATGGGCCAAGGACGTGCGAGAGTGCGAGGAACACTTTAAGGTGAATGTGAAAGTGGGGTTGAATCACGAGGAGGTCGAGAATCGGCAAAAGATCTATGGATTGAATGAGTTGGAGAAGCACGACGGCCAATCGATATGGAGTCTGATTCTCGAGCAGTTCAACGACACGCTGGTTCGGATTCTCCTCGCCGCCGCAATAATTTCCTTCGTGCTCGCTTGGTACGACGGAGACGAAGGCGGTGAGATGGAGATAACGGCGTTCGTTGAGCCTTTAGTGATATTCCTGATACTAATCGTCAACGCGATTGTTGGCGTGTGGCAGGAGAGCAATGCGGAAAAGGCGCTTGATGCGCTGAAAGAGATTCAGTCGGAGCACGCGATGGTTATTCGAGAGGGCACGAAAATCCCCAGTTTGCCTGCGAAGGATCTCGTCCCTGGCGACATCGTGGAGCTTAAGGTTGGCGATAAGGTGCCTGCAGATATGCGCGTTGTGGAATTGATCAGTTCCACTTTGCGGTTGGAGCAGGGCTCTCTGACTGGAGAAAGTGAAGCGGTGAATAAGATTAACAGGCGTGTGGAGGAGGATGCTGATATCCAGGGGAAGAGATGTATGGTTTTCGCGGGGACCACTGTCGTTAACGGGCATTGCTTTTGCTTGGTCACTCAGACGGGCATGGACACGGAAATTGGGAAGGTGCATACGCAGATACATGTGGCGTCGCAGAGTGAGGAAGACACCCCATTGAAGAAGAAGCTCAACGAGTTTGGAGAGAACCTAACCAAGATAATTGGACTTATATGTATTTTGGTTTGGCTCATCAATGTTAAGTACTTCCTTACATGGGATTACGTGGATGGCTGGCCCAGGAATTTCAAGTTTTCATTTGAAAAGTGTACCTATTACTTTGAGATTGCTGTGGCGCTGGCAGTGGCTGCTATTCCAGAAGGTTTGCCGGCTGTCATCACTACTTGCCTGGCTCTTGGTACTCGCAAGATGGCCCAGAAGAACGCCCTGGTTCGGAAGCTACCGAGCGTGGAGACTCTGGGTTGTACCACTGTTATTTGTTCAGATAAAACTGGCACACTGACTACCAATCAAATGGCTGTGTCGAAATTAATCGCAATTGGCCATAATGTGGACACACTTCGAGCCTTCAAGGTGGAAGGAACTACGTACAATCCAGCTGATGGTCAAATTGAGAACTGGCCGACTGAAGGATTGGATGCTAATCTTCAGATGATTGCGAAAATAGCTGCTATCTGTAATGATGCCGGAGTCGCACAATCAGAGCATAAGTTCGTCGCCCATGGAATGCCTACTGAAGCAGCTTTAAAGGTAGGACCCCTTTTTTATTTATCTTGGAATATTTTTCATTTACTATTTGCAATTTTTCTATGCCTCTGTAGGAAGTATCTATTTAAATAATTACTTTGAGCGCTAGAGTGAGCATTATCAAGTTGTCTAATGCCCCTTGTTTTTTTCTTACTAATCCATCCGTGTGAACGTATTGACCGGCTTTAGGAGGTAAAGGTGTTTGACAGTTTTTTGTACTCTGTATTGGAACCCCAGGTTTTGGTAGAGAAGATGGGCCATCCTGAAGGATCCAAGGATATGCGGTCGGCAAGCACAAGTACCTTGCTGCGTAAGTTAATTTTGCTTATTGACAGAATAATGTGGTGAAATATACCAAGGCAAATTATTTTGTAAAGCATTGTTTTTAGCAAACAGGTTACTTGCTGTTATGTAATCTTAAGTTTTTTGTTTTTTTTTAATAAATTTGTTTGAGTTTATGTATTCAGAACTTATCAGAAATACCCACATATATCAGATCAACAAGCGCTGTTGCTTATTAATATGAATTAGTATTAAAAACATATTCAATAAATATATTAAGTTTCTTGACCTTCAAATTTCAATGTAGGTTGTTGTGAATGGTGGAATGAGCATGACCGACGGCTTGCTACTCTTGAGTTTGACCGTGACCGGAAGTCAATGGGCGTCATTGTGGACTCTGGTCTAGGAAAAAGGTCGCTTCTAGTTAAGGTATTATCTCTTTTTGTCACCTTTTCTCTCACCTAGACAGTTCATTTAGATTATCAGTTTTCTAGGATATGACCTTGTTCTGTAATTACATAATTAATATCTATGTGGAAATACTGGTTAACTTGGAAGTGTATACCATTCTTTTTGTCATGTGGTTTTCTCATTTTTGTAAAATAAATTCAAGGCAGCATATCTCTTTAAAACGAAATCTTCTCAGATCTTTATTTGGGTAAGGTATTTTTATTCTTCCCCCAAAATAAATTTATTATTGTGTTACCATTTATTTACTAATAAATATTTTAAAAAATTATGTTTAACTAAACAGGTAATATCCCAACTCCCCAAAATTTAGACATGTTTTGTAAGGCTAGACTAAAAGAACAGGAACATGTTGGGGCAAAACTAGTATTGTACAATGTTTAGTACCGGTTGGTTATTTACAAGTACAACAGAGTGTTGTTGAATGAATGAAGTTTTCCAAAACAAATTCGATAACATGGTTTTGTGTCACACTATGGCCTGATCATTCTTCTCATTCACCTTGTCATTTTGTTTCTAATCATATCTGTAGGAGTTTGAATAGTTTCTTTTGCTCAATCCATACATGAGCCTATGCATGCTTATGTTCTTAAAGTTTCTTGCTTCCCTTTTCTCACCACTGGGAAATCCTTTTAACCAGCATTTGCCCCTAATATTTGGTAGGGTGCTGTGGAAAACGTGTTAGACCGAAGCACTAAAATTCAGTTGCGAGATGGTTCTATAGTGAACCTGGATGATAATGCTAGGAACCTTGTATTGCAAGCACTCCATGAAATGTCAACTAGCGCATTGCGCTGTTTGGGATTTGCTTACAAGGATGAGCTCCCCAAATTTGAGAACTACAGTGGTAGTGACGATCATCCAGCACACCAGCTTTTGCTTAATCCTTCCAATTATTCATCAATTGAAAGTGAACTTATTTTTGTTGGCTTGGTTGGATTGAGGGTAAGTTTTAAGCTTCTTGTTTTATATGCCATGTTTTACCATCTTCATCATATCTTGTTAATGTGGTAACTTTGTGAAATTGAATATTGAATGCTTAGGACCCCCCTAGGGAGGAAGTATACCAAGCAATTGAAGACTGCAGAGAGGCTGGAATCCGTGTTATGGTTATAACTGGGGACAACAAGAACACTGCTGAAGCTATATGCCGTGAAATAGGTGTATTTACCCCTGATGAAGACATTACTTCTAAAAGTTTGACGGGTAAAGATTTTATGGAATTGCGTGATAAAAAGACATATTTGAACCAGAGTGGGGGCCTTTTGTTTTCAAGGGCTGAACCTAGGCACAAGCAAGAAATTGTGAGGCTGCTCAAAGAGGAAGGAGAGGTGGTGGCCATGACAGGGGATGGTGTTAATGATGCACCTGCCTTGAAACTTGCAGACATTGGCGTTGCAATGGGCATTGCAGGGACTGAGGTATTTTTTTTTTTTCATTGTAATCATATTACGGATTCTGGTGCATTACTAACAAGTGAACATTGGTGATTGATTTGGGCTTTCTAAGGTAGTCTTGGGAATGCTTGTGTTTTTAGTTTGATGTAGAGTTTTTATGCAAATTGAAGTGCTGGGTCTTTTCTCAATGATAATTGTAATTAGTTGGACTAAGGAACGCCAGTTAATATTGCTTATTTTTGGCAACTCATCTCTTCTATCTTATGCTAATCCTATATAGGTGGCAAAGGAAGCTTCAGATATGGTGTTGGCGGATGATAATTTTAGTTCAATTGTTGCTGCTGTTGGTGAGGGTAGATCTATCTACAATAACATGAAGGCATTCATAAGGTGATTCTGATGATCTTTAAATAATTTATACATTCATGAAGGGATGTGGTTACCTTGCCATAGGCTTTTTTCTCTATTGGTGAGCGCTGTGTTGACTCACAATTGGCATATATAAAATCTAATTTAATGATCGATTGACGTGTCCACAATTTCATCTAAGCCACTACTGCGGATATTGATAATTTACTGCATTAATACATCGTTCGATATTTGCTTAGTTTGTCTCAAAAGAAAAGGGAGAAACGCCTTCAGTGCATTGAGTTGTTGTTTACACTCTTACAATTAGATTTCTAATAAAGGAACTGAGATAAACATGGACCATGTTCATATGTTGCTACCATAAGTGTACAGTTGTGATGCATGAGCTTTTTCCTATGAATATCAAGTAAACAAAATGAAAAAAATAACGAAGATTGAAAATTGTATTTCACATTTCATATCCATCCTCCAAATTGTTGGAAACATGGGAGGCATTAGTTTGGTTTAATCTGGATTTTTCAGCTGTGTCGTTTTTATTTATAATAACTGAATGCTAAATGGGTTTGGATCAAATCCTGTTTTGCTAGATTTCTTTTTACCAATCCTAAGGTGCTTATTTCAGAATTTGCTATCTACGAGAAATCTTTTTTAGAACTCTAAGAACGCTAAAATGAACTTTTCATAATTTTTTTCTAACTGTAAAGCATTCAAAATCTTGAGCGGCATTTCATGGCATGGCCCTTATCTAGTATTGTAGATATGTACTTTTGTTAGTTACCTATATGCGTGCTACTATTTTAAGATCCTTCTCTAGTGATAAAATAGGAGTTAATATTATCTTGAAGTGGTAACAAATTAATTTTGCAGGTATATGATCTCTTCCAATATTGGCGAGGTTGCTTCAATATTTTTAACAGCTGCTCTAGGTATTCCTGAAGGATTAATACCTGTCCAGCTATTGTGGGTCAATCTTGTCACTGATGGACCCCCTGCAACAGCTCTAGGATTTAATCCTCCAGATAAGGATATAATGAAGAAGCCTCCTCGTCGCAGTGATGATTCGTTAATTAATTTGTGGATTTTATTCCGCTATATGGTATTTGCCTTGTTTTCTCTTTTCTTTCTGTTGCACACATGTATCTTTTGTTGGGCTTTGTTATGATGATTTATGTGTATTACTTACCTATAATCTTCTACCTGATTTTATACATAACAGGTTATTGGGATTTATGTTGGATTAGCTACAGTTGGTGTCTTCATCATATGGTATACACACGGTTCTTTCTTGGGTATTGACCTCGCTGGGGATGGACATACTCTTGTCACTTATACTCAACTTGCCAACTGGGATCAATGCTCCTCATGGAAGAACTTCACTGCTTCTCCATTCACTGCCGGTGCTAAAACAATCACGTTTGACAACCCCTGTGATTACTTTCACACTGGTAAAGTGAAGGCTATGACATTGTCCCTTTCTGTGTTGGTAGCCATTGAAATGTTCAATTCTCTCAATGCCCTATCTGAAGATGGAAGCCTTTTGACAATGCCCCCTTGGGTCAACCCTTGGCTGCTTTTAGCAATGTCAGTATCATTTGGTCTACACTTTTTGATCTTGTACGTGCCATTCTTGGCACAAGTATTTGGTATCGTGCCCCTGAGCTTGAACGAGTGGCTTTTGGTTTTGGCTGTTGCACTTCCTGTCATTCTGATTGACGAGATACTGAAATTTGTGGGGAGATGTACAAGTCGTCGACCATCAACTTCAAGAAAATCAAAGCAAAAATCAGAGTAGACGTTTTTCTGTAGTGGGTAGAAAAGTTGCTAAAACCTTCAGCGACATGGACGATGATATACTAGAGACTGAAGAGGTGGCTTCATGGCCAATTAATCTTAAATTAGTGCATTTTAGGCCTTTCTGTAGTCTCCATCCCATTTTATGATGAGGGATGGCCGGGCTTGCATTGGGTGCACTATATCTTTTCTTTTTAATCTTTTTATTTACCTTTTGCCCAGTTCTTTGAACATTTTTAAGATTCTCACAAAAAAGGAAAAAACCTTTGATTTCTTCACATTTATCTTACTGAAAAATCTGTCATCTTCTACTTATTTGTTTTAGTGGAATTTTATACCAAACCTAAAATTAGATGTGGATAATTTTCATCCACTTTGTTCTTGATGCAATCGTTTAGGCAACTCGGAAACATTTTTCTGTGCCTGAAAATTGGGATGAAAGGACTAAGTAGTACTTTCTTACTTTGATGATATGGATTTTGCGGTGTCTGTGTGGAAGGTACTTTCTGATATGTACTATCTTGAGGCTGCAGCAATAATCCAGTTGACAGTTGGCACTTTGTTATTCCCATAGGGGTTTGAAGATAAAATGGAAATGGCCCTTCTGCTTGGCATCTGGGGAGATTGGAACAGACAACGAATAATATTTAAAATGCCCCACGCTTAGGTGGTTGGTTCCAGCGAAACCTCGTGCACCATGCTTACCCTTTCTACAAGTAACCTTTAACGTTTATAAATTATTTTACCATACTTGATTACTTCTCAAAATCTTTAAATTATATTCCAAAAGTGGTTACTTTTCAAAGTAAACAAAATTTCAATTCAACGTGTATTAGTAAATCTATTCTTCAAAATCTTACTAAACTACAAACTGAGAGTTTACAATCTCTATGTCGTCAATCAATTCTTGAGATTAAATTTAAAAATGTATATTTTAAAAATATAAGTAACCACAGTTTAAAAAGTAGAGAACAATTTTAACGAAAAAAAGGTATTGATAATAATGAAGTTGAAGAGTAACAAAATTTCAAACGTAGTTGATTGCAAAATTTTCGTAGGCATATAAGAAATATATCTCAATTACATATATAGGTGGATGGAATGGATAGATACACTTAGTAGTGACGAGCCATAAGTGCTGATAAAAAATATATAAATGGTGGAGTGTGTCATTTAGCATCAATTTGTTCTAAGATCAGATCTTATAACCCATTTCTGTTTCTTCTATCTCACTTCATCCAACATGCGTTTCTGGGATGGGTAATAAAAAACTGCATCAGACTTTTATACAACTTCTCAATAATATATACTAATGGTTTTCATCTTTACAGTGTTTTAATTTCTCCTAGAACTTAGATTCACACTTAAATTTCTAACAAATATATTGTATTTTATTATTATTATAATATATTTTAGGGCCTCAAATATACATGTAACTCCTTTTAAATACTTAAATTCCCGATTTTCCCTCGTGAAAATTGATCTTCTTCTAGAGTAATACAAAATTTAAAATAAACTATGATGTAACAAAGCTTTTTGAATTTCAATTATTTAGCATATATGAGAACTTATATCATGTCTCAAAATATATTGATATATTATTCAAGACATACACATGAAGTAAAAAAAAGTAATGTTTATTACACTGTGTCCTCAATTACAGCTCAGACATATCTCCCAGACCAATTTTACCACAAGGTTAGCTTTAATTGGACTGTAACACCAAATTCATATATTCTTTAAACAGGCGTTGTTTAACATTATCAGTAAAAATTATTGAATTCTTTTTGGTTTGTCATAAAACTTGCAAATGTTATTTTTTTTAAGCGAGTAACGAATTTTATTTTTATTTTTTTGTAAAACGCGATAATTTTAGCTTGTAAAAAAAGCTGTCACCTTTTAATATGATTTTCTTAAATTAACTAAAAAAATTCTGAAAAACGTAGTAAATTAAGAGCATTACTTTTAAAACAAACTAAAAATTTCCTTTCTATAATATCGATAGAAATTTAACAAAATACCCGTTAGTATGTATGAAATGATAGGGTGAAATATTTAATTATTAATATTGGTACCACACAAAAAAAAAAAAAATTGACAGAAGAGATTACAAATTTAAGAATCAATCAAAGGTCTTTCCAGAAGGGTTCTTCTTTTATCTTTGGAAGAAGAGTATGTTATTAGATTATAACATTAGGAGCGTCCATTGCTTTGAAAATATGGGCAAAATAACGTTTGCCATTCAATCAAAACTTGGTGGGATTTATAATTAAAAATGATTCCAATTATAATTTTGAGTCGAATAACAACACTATGTTCAATCCAATTAAGCTTAAACTACAAAAGAATCCCAGTTCCCACTTCTTTTTCAATGCAATTAAATGCTTTTCAAAATTCAATTAGTTGAATTTCATTTTTCAAATCGTTCGTATTTTGTCCATGAATCAACCTTCCTTTTCTGAATCAATGAATCCCAACTCTAAAAAATTTCCAAATCAATCAAAGTCTCACCCTTATTTTAAGAATTGAATAAGCACTGATTGGAGTTCATTTATACAGCAGAATGGTTATCTTTCATTCCCATCTTATTCTCTTGTTTGTGGTACTCATGTCTCCTTGCATTGTTGTTGCATGTATCTCAATGGAGTTTAATGTTTAATACAAGTGAATCATTTTTGGAAGAACAGGTTTTCAAATTGTTTGAAGAACATGAAAAATCATTCGTATTCTGTCTTTCAATCATTTGTCTCCTTTAGAAGTCTACGAGCCCTATTTTGTCAACCTAATAATGTCAATGTAATCACCCATGTTCCAAGAATCTAAGAAAGAACAATTGGACTTCATCTTTTCAAAATAATTAGTTTCAAATCAATGCCTAGTGTTTGTTTGTGTGTTTATTAAAAGAAAATTAGAGATAAAAAAATTATTATTATTTTTAAGTTTATAATTAAGTTTTGAATGCAATTAATCTTAAAAATAAATTTAGGTTTAGAAAAATATGTCTATAAAAATAATATAAATAGAAGACGTTGTAAAAATATAAAGGATAAAACATATATGAAAATAGAGTAAACTTTCTAAAAACATAAAAGATATGCAGAAATATGTATATTTGACTCTTTAAAAATATAAATTAATGTATGAATATATTGATGTAATGTGAATTGCTAGATTTGTCTAATCAATGCATTGACAAATTCATTCATTATGTATTATTAGAATAGTTTAATCAATATGAACACATTCTTCTAATGTGTATTGTTAGACTCGTCTAATTAATATATGAACAAACTTGTGTAATATATATTACAAGACTCGTCTGTATATGTGTGTGTGTGTGTATGTATAATCAGACTTATCTAACGTATATTATTATACTAGTGTAATCAATGTATGAACAAACTCATATAGTATGTATTACAAGACTCATGTGATTAGTGTATTGACATACTTGTCTAATGTGTATTCTTAGGCTCATCTAATCAATTTATGAAATGATTCATGTAATATTTTTGCTATTCTCATTTAATCAATGTATGAAATAACTCATCTAAACTCGTGTAATATTTTTTACTATACTCATCTAATCAATGTATGAATAAATTTGTCTAATTTGTATTGCAATATTCATCTAAGGAAATGAACATACTTGTATAATGTTTATTAATAAACTCGTCTAATTTATGTGTTGAAAGACTTGTTTAATGTATATTGTTATAGTCATCTAATAAATATGTCAATGACTTATCTAATGTATATTGTTATGCTTGTCTAATCAACGTATGAAATGACATGTCTAATATTTTTTGTTATACTCATCTAATTATTATATTGGCTATCTCATGTACTTTTTTTATATTCTTTTAATGAGTGTATGGTGGAAAGACTTGTCTAATCAATACATCGATAAACTCATCTAATATGTATTGCTAAACTTGTTTAATCAACATACGAGCACACTCGTATAATGTATATTGTCATACTTGTCTAACAAGTATATATTCAGACTTGTGTAATGTGTTTTGTAAGACTCGTCTAATTAGTTAGTGGAGAAACCCTCTAATGTGTATCAATAAACTTGTTTAATTTCTGTATAGACAAATTTGTCTAACGTATACTGCTAGATTTGTCTAATTAGTGTATGAACATACTCGTCTAATGTTTATTGTTAGAATCGTTTAATTAGTGTATGAACATAATCATCTAATCAATGAATCTGTAGACACATTTTATTGTATTGCAAGACTTATTTAACCAGTAAATGGATAAACTCGTGTAATGTATATTAATAGACTCGTATAATTTTACGTATGGAAAAACAGACTTGTTTTATCAATATATGGACACTCGGTTAGTGTTTGTTGATAGACTTGTTTAATTAGTGTATAAAAAAATTCGTTTAATAATTATTTCTAAACCCGTCTAATCAATGTGTGAAATAATTTATCTAATATTTTTTGTTTTATTTATTTAGTAATTATATGGATAGATTCATCTAAGGTATAATGTTAAACTTGTCTGATCGTTATATTAACAAACTTGTTTAAAAAAAATCAGACATGAGACATTTGTGTTCACATATTGTTAACTATTTAAACTACTTTATAAAAAAAAACTAAATTAAAAAAAATTAAAATCTCGTTAAAAAAAATATTTATACTCAATTGAAGTAAATCAGCAAAAATAAAGACCTAACCCTTTGGAAACAGTAAAAGCTCTTTGCAATTCTTCTCTCATCTTTGGAAGAGGAGTGTTAAATATATCATCCACGCCTACATTAGGAATATCCATTGCTTTGAAAATATGAGCAGCTTATGTCATTCAATTATAACTTGGAGGGATTTTTAATTAGAAATTATTTAAATTATAATTTTGAATCGAAAAAAAAGACTATAAAAGTTTAAAAAATATTGGAGAAAATGATTGTCCAACAAATGCCATCCACGTATGAATTGGGTGGGTCTAATAAGAGAGTGGGCTTTTGGTTTCGTATAAAAAGGAATGCGTGCCGAAGGCGAAAATGGATTAGGATGTGTTTGGTGACCCCTTTTTGTCTCTGAGTCCACAATTAAGATTTAACAAATAATAAATGAATTTGAAGCAATTGACTGCACACAGTTTGTGTTTTTTGAGTACTTGAGTTGACTCAGATGTAACAATTTGCTGTAACCAACATATCAAACCAGCTTTTAACAATTTATATCAACAAGATTGGTCATCTTCCTCCCCATCTGCTTCAGACTTTCATCACTCCACCACGTCTCCAAATTTAAACTAAAATGCAACAACCAAACAATCCAATTAACGATTTTCTTAACATCTACAAGAAAAACTAAGATACATAACTACTGCATCAAAACTTTCATACAAAATAAAAACCAATAATACAAAATATGTTTTAAACTTTTATCGTAGAGTTGGAATTAATAAATTTTAGATTTTAAATTATAAAAAAAATTAATTGATACTAAAATAAATATCAGTATGAAATTCATTGAATATATAAAAAAACTTAATATAATTAAATTAAAAAAATTAATTTTTAAATTTTAAGACCAAAATATCAATAACAAATTTCACACATGACAAGTGTAATATCAGTCATGCAATGCAATGCAGTTCTTATAAATTGGGCAAACGGCAAACTTTCTTCAGTGTGAAGAAACTCAGCTCTTCTCAGCTTAAGAGAGTTTCCCCCACCAATGTCTCGTCTAACGCCGCTGCCGCCGCCACCACCACAACCCAACACTATTCTCGACGACAGGTTTCCTTTCTTCAACCAATCCATGGACCTGGTCCAACTCCCAAACCCGCCAACAACACGAACCCGATCCCGCACCCTCGCCGATCTCCTAAACCGCGTCCAAGACGCTCAAAACGACACACCACCTGCACCACCTCACCATGTTCTTGACCTCTCCTCCTCCTCCTCCACCCACCCCTTTGTCCTCTCCTTTTTCAATTTAACCTACAGTGTCAAGCTTCGCCGCAAGTTCACTTTTTTTCCCACCACCATCGTTTTCCCACCCGACCACGAAACTAAACCCAACGGCACCAAGACTCTCCTCAACGACATCTCTGGCGAGGCCAGGGACGGCGATATCATGGCCGTCCTCGGTGCCAGCGGCTCTGGCAAGTCCACTCTCATCGACGCCCTCGCCAACCGCATATCAAAGGAAAGTCTGAAAGGTACAGTCACCCTAAACGGCGAGGTTTTAGACTCAAGTCTTTTAAAGGTGATTTCCGCTTATGTCATGCAAGACGACCTCCTCTTCCCCATGCTCACCGTCGAAGAGACGCTCATGTTCGCAGCGGAGTTCAGACTCCCTCGCTCCCTCTCGAAATCCAAGAAGAAAGCACGCGTCCAGGCCTTGATAGACCAGCTCGGCCTCCGCTCCGCCGCCTCCACCGTCATCGGCGACGAGGGCCACCGCGGCGTGTCCGGGGGAGAACGCCGCCGCGTCTCTATCGGAATCGACATCATCCACGATCCCATCGTGCTCTTCCTCGACGAACCAACTTCGGGCCTCGACTCCACAAGTGCCTTCATGGTGGTGAAAGTGCTGCAGCGAATCGCTCAGAGTGGAAGCATCGTCATCATGTCCATTCACCAACCTAGCTACAGAATCTTAGGCTTATTGGACCACTTGATCTTCCTCTCCCACGGTAACACCGTCTACAGCGGCTCTCCGGCGAACCTCCCAGCCTTCTTCTCCGAGTTCGGCCACCCCATACCGGAGAACGAAAACCGCACAGAATTCGCGCTGGACCTAATTCGAGAACTGGAAGAACAACCCAGTGGGACAAAGAGTTTAGTGGACTTCAACAAATCATGGCAACTGAAAGAAAAAAACTCGGTCCAGTCCCAGAATGATCACAAGCCCAAACCATCTCTGAAGGACGCTATCAGCGCTAGCATTTCCAGAGGGAAACTGGTGTCCGGGGCTAACGGTAACGGCAATAACTCAACGGCAGCAGTTTCCGTTCCCGCCTTCGCGAATCCGTTTTGGATGGAAATGGCGGTGATAGGAAAAAGGTCTCTGACGAACTCACGAAGGATGCCAGAGTTATTCGGGATTCGTTTAGGTGCAGTTCTTGTGACGGGGGTAATCTTGGCAACAATCTTCTGGCACCTGGATGATTCACCAAAAGGGGTTCAGGAGCGCGTGGGGTTCTTCGCCTTCGCCATGTCCACCACGTTTTACACCTGCGCCGAAGCCATCCCAGTGTTCCTCCAAGAGCGTTACATCTTCATGAGGGAGACAGCTTACAACGCCTACCGTCGCTCTTCCTACGTCCTCTCACACGCAATCATCTCACTCCCTTCCCTGCTCTTTCTCTCTTTCGCCTTTGCAGCCACCACCTTTTGGGCCGTGGGCCTGGCGGGCGGCTCTTCGGGCTTTCTCTTTTACTTTCTGGTGATCGTGGCATCCTTCTGGGCTGGAAGCTCCTTCGTGACGTTCCTGTCGGGAGTGGTGTCGCATGTGATGATAGGGTTCACGGTGGTGGTTGCGATCTTGGCCTACTTTCTTCTCTTCAGCGGGTTCTTCATCAGCAGGAACAGAATGCCTCCCTACTGGATATGGTTCCACTACCTGTCACTGGTGAAGTACCCGTACGAGGGAGTGTTGCAGAACGAGTTCGACGTTAACTCTCCGAGGTGCTTCGTGAGGGGGATTCAGATGTTCGACAACACGCCCTTGGGGATGGTGCCGGAGACACTGAAGGTGGAGCTGCTTAAGAGCATGAGCAAGACGCTGGGCATGAACATCACAAGGTCCACCTGCGTGATCACCGGAGCGGATGTGCTGAAGCAGCAAGGGATAACGCAGCTGAGCAAATGGAGCTGCTTGTGGATCACGGTTGCATGGGGATTCTTCTTTCGCTTCCTCTTTTATTTGACGCTTCTCTTTGGGAGCAGGAACAAGAGGAGGTAGTCAATGGAACCAACACTCCTTATTTTTTTCAATAATAACAGACAACTAAATCAACTGTCCAACCCTTCTTTCTCTACTCTTTTCATCATAATCTTAATTACTTTTTGCATTTAAACTATCTAAACATTAATGAATTCCAGTATGTACTCTACATGTTTTATTTCTTTAGTTACTTGTTCTCCACATTATCATCTCCCTTTGTTAATTTAATTAAAACCACTTATAAATAATTTATATGTTTTTTCCTTATTAGAGTTTACTTGCAAATATCTTTGTACTATAAGTGCCATCTTATAAGAACATGTTAAATGGAAGAACCATTCAACTTAAACTTTAAAACATGAAATTCTATAAATACAGAAGCAACAGTTCCCAATTCTTTTTTCAAATCGTTCGTATTTTGTCCATGAATCAACCTTCCTTTTCTGAACCAACGAATCCCATTTCTAAAAAATTTCCAAATCAATATCGAAGTATCCTTAATCACCCTTATTTTAAGAATTGAATAGGCACCGGTTGAAGTTCATTTATTCAGGAGATGATTATCTTTCATTCCCATCTTATATATTCTCTTATTTGTGGTATCCCATGTCTCCTTGCATTTCTTGTTGCATGTATCTCAAGTTGAGTTTAATGTTTACTGCAAGTGAATCATTTTTGGAAGAACAGGTTTTTCAATTTGTTTGAAGAACGGAATGAAAAATCATTCACATTTTGTCTGTCAATCATTTGTCTCTTTTTCAAGTCTACGAGCCCTATTTTCCCAGAACAATTGGAGTTCATCTTCTTCAAATTAACGATTATCATGCATTCACACATTCGTTCATATGTTTGTTGTTTTATGTATCTAAGACTAAGTTTAATGTCTACAAAAGCGTTTGGAGGAATTCAAGTTCACACTTGTGAAAAATTGAATATTGCAAAAGATAGGGCATTAGTTTAGATTTCCTGTACATTATTGGTTTTGTTTTATAAAATACTTTACTTAGTATTTTGTTTTGTTTATGAATTGATTGATATGTATTATTCATATAAAAAAGAAAAAACATTTAAAATTTGTTGATTCTTAAATACATGGTCGAATATGTTGTTAGCAAATATTTGTGGTAGGAAACTATTACCGTTAAAAAATTATATAAAATAAGGACATTAAGATCCAAATCAACAAGTAGCAAAAAGATGTTTGAAGATATCAAAGCAAAAAAACATATATAATTTTGTTTGGTGAGTTCATTTCAGAACTTCTAATTGAGAAACTACTATCATCATGGACTAGCTGACTAAAAAAAAATAATTAAAATATAGACACAAACAAATGTTATTACCATGACCTTATTAGACATATCATTACTGAAGATACCAACAAAAAGGAATGTACTATTGCAAGGATACAATGTACTTTCATTCTATTATATTAATCATTAATCACTACAATCTATAAAAAGTGGTAATTACATTAAAAAACTGATATTCATAGTGTTAAAAAAATGAAATAAAACTAAAAACAATATAATAATTAAAAAAGTATCATAATATAGAAATATTAATAGCCTAATTATTATCATCCATAATCAATATTTAATGTAATATAAAGGTAGCAAAGTTTTCTTATAAAAAAATTTAAAGTTATATTTTATGAATGAAGTAATAAGATAATAATAATGGTAATATGTTATTATTGTTATTACTATTATTATTATTGTATTAAAAGATTAAAAGATAATTTAATAAATGATTTAGAGATTAAGAATGAACGATATATTAGGTTAGAAGTTAAATATAGTTTTTTAAGAAAGATTAAGTAAAAAAATGCTATTTATGTGGTAACTTAGTTAGTAAAAACAGATTTCCCTACTAATCATTGTTAATAAGGTTAACAAAAATTTCAGCCACTACAAAAATAATTGGAAGTTTAATCCTCGTATATTTGAAAAAGATAAACAATTTTGTTCCTAATTTTTTTTTCCAAATCTAATATTTTTTATTTATTTATTCGTAATATTGTTCTCTAATTTTCTTTTATATATTTTTTATTTTAATTATTTGTAACTTTTTAAATTGTAATATTTAAAAGTATGATTTAATACCTCTATTGGTCCTCTTATTTGTCTGTTAATCTCATTTTGGTCCTCAAGTTTTAAATTGTCTCAATTGGGTCATAATTTTTGTAAAAATGCAAACATTTTACCATAACCGTTAAGTTGTCTCAAACTGCGTTAATTGATGCTGAGATGAATTTTTTATTTTAGGCTTAATTCCTCTTTTGGTCCTTATTTTTGTGTAAAAATCTCAGTTCGGTCCTCAAGTTTTGAACTGTCTCAATTGGGTCATAATTTTTGAACTGTCGACAACGACAACATTTTTTAGTTTGAGAGGGAGAAAAGGTGTGAGTCGGGGGGTTTGAGGGTAGAGAAATGAGTGAACTGTGATAAGTGATTGGAAGAAAAAAGAAAGACTATAGCCACGTGGATTTAATGATTTTAAAACATCAATTAACCTCGTTTGAGACAACTTAACGGTTAGGGTAAAATGTGTCCATTTTTACAAAAAATTATGACCCAATTGAGACAATTTAAAACTTGAGGACCAAAATGAGATTGGCAGACAAATAAGACGACCAATGTATTAAGCCTAAAAGTATTTTAAATCATTATAAACTTATATTGATCACAAGTCCTTATAGATTATATTTTTTCAATTATCCCAAAAAATATAATATTATATATTTTGTTTTGTACTTTTATACTATAGCCAAAGTAATATTACACATAATTAAACATAAAAATAATAAAATATAAAATTATAATATTAAGTTATCAAAAATTTAAAATTGAGATGAAAAATTATAAATTTTATAAAAACAAGAACGGAAATTACCTTTTTGGAGGATGTAGTGTTTTGTTCTTTCATTTTTAAGAGTGTTCCATCTTGCAACTCCAAGGATTTCATCTCCATTTCCAATTTCCTAAAATATCCCTAACTAGTAAATAATTTAAAAGTTTAATTTTTTTATTATTGAAGATTTCTGTGTACAGCATTAACTCCACCTTCATTCTCCTCCAATCACCAAACATGTATTCCTGCTGACATCCCTTCACCCTTCACCCTTGCACCCCTACACCTCATTTATAAAAAAACACTACATCCCTTGCATCTTTGCACCTCATTTCATTTTATATTAGTTTAATTTTTTTAGCATTTTATTTATGAGTTTATAATGTATTATATAATTTAATTAATATAAAATAATTTTATGAATGTATTAAAATTAATAAAACTAATTTTGAAAGAAAAAAAAAACTGAAAATGAAAGAATCAGATATAAAAATTCGAATTTGTAGAAATCGGACGTGGAGATCTGATGTTTAAGATTTCGGATATGACTATCCGAGGCATGTTTAATATGATAAAACTTTAATTATATTATAGTTTTAATTATTTTATTAGTTTATAATTATTTTTAAAATTATATATAATTTTTTATATGTTTATAAGTAGTAATATAATTTTTAATTAATATAAATTAATTCATATGAATTTAATAAAATTAATAAAAGTAATTTAGATTAAAAATATTTACCGTGACCATCGGATATATATACATATCCGATGTATTTGGGTTCGGATATCCGCATCCAATGATAATGTATTATATAATTTTTAATTCATATAAATTTATTTTTATAAATTTATTAAAATTAAGAAATCTATTTTTGAATTAAAATAAACTTGAGATGAGTGGATCGGAAATGGAAATTCAAATCTATCAAAATCGGATGTGAATATCATGCAGACAAAATCAAATGTCAAAATTTTATTAAGTTGAATGTGTTATATAAAATTTTATTATATTACTTATTTATCTATTTTATTAGTTTTAAATTATTTTTAAAATTATATATGGTTTTGAATAAATATATATTGTAATTATATATTTTTTAATTAATATAATGTAATTTATATTAATTTATTAAAATTATTAAAAATAGTTTCCAACACTAACATCAGTTCATCGGATATACAAATCCGAATGTAAAAAAAAAATCGGATCTGGATATCCGATTTGTATCATTTTCAATTTCAGTTTAATATTATATAAAATTTCATTTATTACTTATTCAATTATTTTATTAATTTAAAATTATTTTTAAAATTAATTATGATTTTGTATAAGTATATAATGTAATTATATAATTTTTAATTAATATAAGTTATTTTCTATAAATTTATTAAAATTAGTAAAATTGATTTTGATTAAAAAAAAAATAAACCGTAACCTATCGATATGATAATCCGATTATATATATATATATAATTCTAATATTTTAGAAATCAAAAAGTAACGAAAAATCTTCTAAATATAATTTTTTTTTAAAACAAATTTAAAAAATAATTAAAAACAATTAAATTTAATCAATTTAACTAATTCCTTAATATATTATTACAAATAACAAACTATACATTCTATAAAATTAAAGAAATTAAAAATAATTATTAAGAATATACAAACTAAGGTGAATTCATAAAATAAAGTTAATTCAAATCTTCATATAAATAAATAATTAATTCAAATATAACAATTTATTAAAATAAAAATGAAATAAGTATAAATTAAAAAAATAAAACTAAATTTTTAAATAATTATAAGAGAACATTTAAAAAAATTAAAACAAAAAATTTAAAATTATAATAACAGAATATTTAAAAAAATTAAAACAAAATTTAAAATTATAATAACAAAATATTTAAAAAACTATAACAAAAAATTTAAAATAATTAAAAAAAATAAAATTATTAAAACAAAGAATTTAAAATAGTTAAAATTATTTTATTCAAAATAAATAAAATTAATTAAAATGGAGAGGAAGAATGAAGACACTAAGAACAGAAGTAAGAATGAGATTTCAGGAATATTTTCGAACGTGAGAAATAGATAGACAAATATAAATGTGTGAATAATAATATCTGTGCACGGACTTTTTTACTATTTTTACATTTTCTAAAAAATATTAAAACATTTTTAATTAGAGATAGTTTAGCATTTTTTAGAAATTTGGAAGTACAGATGATGAAGCACTTGTAGGGAGATGAAACCCTCCATTTTTAATTTGCACAAAAAGCCCAAGTTCAGGCCCAATTAACAAAAAAAATCTACAAAGATTTGTGGCAGAGGTCCTGTATAAATTAATCATCCCAGAGAAGCAGATCCACTTTGAAGGGTTAGGTTTGGACAGAAACACCAGGTATGGTTTCCTTACCCTCTTTTTCTTCCAATTGTTAGATTTGCCTTTTTCTACTTTTGGTTATCATCTCTATAGGGTTTTCTCTGTGGATGCTTCGCTTCGTCTTTCACAGCAGTTTCTGATATAATAATTTACAGATTTGTTTGTTTTCTGTGATTTAGGTTTTGAAATTGACTGCATGTTTGAAATTCAATTATTTTTCCATGATCCAATCCTTTTTATTTCAATCTCAGTTTTTGTTTGTGTGGCCGTTTTCATAAGTACTCTCAAAATTTCATTTCTTTATATTGTAGAGCTAGAAACAAAAACGATGCCTCGCCATGATGATAAATACAATACACGCCTGTACGTGGGACGCTTGTCTCACAATACCCGTTCCCGTGATCTGGAGCGTGCTTTCAGCAGATATGGAAGGTAATTTCTCTTTTTTAATCATTAATTCTTATCTTTCGAAATATATAAAGAATCATAGTCTTGATTATTAAGCAACTCAATCCTTTTAGAAAGGAATGTTATTTACATGCAAGTTTTGAAATTGCGGTTGTGGCGATTCTTTATGTTAAAGAAGATTTCAGATGAATAACTTCTATTGCAGTTGAGGCCGAAATCATCGTTTGGAACAGTCTTGTAAATACCATGTTTACTTATAAAGGCCCTATTTAATTTTTTAATGTTGAACATGCTTTTCTTAGTATTTCATGTCTTCTTATCTGTTTGTCTATATGGATGACTGTCTTTGTTCTTTAGTACTTCATTTCTTGCTCAGAATCTGCAGATGTTATCCGTTGTTTTGTCTTATCATTTCAATGTCTAAATTGTTTGACTTTTTCTAATATATGTTTGGAATTGTTTGATTCATTTTTATTGTTTACATTGGCAAGGGAGTTGAGTTAGTGATAGGTTGCCGTCCGGCTGTCAACCTTGTTTTGTGCTGAAACTTGGTGATATGCAGGTTTTATCCAAGCTTTAATTTGAGCTTGGATTTGTTTTGTTATTTGGCATGTTATTCGTGGGAACCAAATCCCCTAGGTGTCATGTTTTAACATGAATAATCTTGTTGAAGGTTTCTGTGGTTTTCTCTAAACCTGGAGGTCTGTGTTGGGAGGTTGGCCTTGGTGGAATTGATGGAAATTCCTGTCGAGTGTTGACTTTGGCGATTCTTTCTGTAATGTTATTGCGTGTTTTTTATGGAAATGGCAACAATCACAAACTGGTGTTTAGTCCGTCTTTGAGGGGCGTTGTATACAGTTCCAGTAGTTAAGTAATGATGGCCTTACTGTTTCTGGAAACCATTTCCGCAGAGTTCGAGGTGTGGATATGAAGAACGATTTCGCCTTTGTTGTAAGTTTTCATTCCATTCTTTGTCTTTTATTTATTTTTTTTGACTTCCATTTCTCCTCATGCCTTTGCTCTAAGGTGGCTATTAGAGTCTGCTCAGAGGATTCGGTTGTAAATGATGGTAAGATTCTGTTACTTTAGTGGTTTGTTACTGACAGATTTTGAACAGGAATTTAGTGATCCTCGAGATGCGGATGATGCCAGATTTAACTTGGATGGACGTGACTTTGAAGGAAGTCGTATCATTGTTGAATTTGCTAAGGGGGTAGGTCAAACTTCAAAGTCTCTAATAATTTTTTTTAAGATTTGCACTTCTCAATTGTACTAGACTATTTAAGGGATGTTTTTGTAGTTTCTATAGTGTTTGTTGAGAGCATGGTTGTTTGATTTTATTGCGGCATGTATGGATTTATTCCGTTGAGTCTACAATCTAAAACTTGGGCTATTATATGTCCTTAGTGCTTCTATTCGTGTACATTTTTATTTGTAGTTATCAGCAATGGGCAATTGGATGATGCTCTCCTTTGTCTGTCTTAACCGTTTCCTTAAGAACCTCGCACATAATTATTCAATTTCTTCTGGAGCCATGCATATCTAATTTCATTGCTGCCGTGCTTCGACTTTTTTTAACTAATTTTGGTAGTTTTTTATTGCTTGTTAATTTGTTTTTTCATCTTATCTCTTTATAATCAGGGACCTCGTGGTTCGCGTGAATACTTGGGTCGGGGTCCACCTCCTGGATCTGGACGATGCTTTAACTGTGGCATTGATGGTCATTGGGCCAGAGATTGCAAAGCTGGGGATTGGAAAAACAAATGCTACCGCTGTGGGGAAAGAGGTCATATAGAGAAGAACTGTAAGAATAGTCCCAAAAAGTTGAGGTAAGCCCTCGTTTTGTTTCCATACCTCTTCTACATTGTGTTGATATGTCCTTAACTTTTTTATTTTTTTAATGAGATTTATGTTTTAAATATTTTGTCAATTTGAGTTTTCTGTAGCAGCAGGCGTGGGCGGAGTTTCTCACGATCACCAGTCAGGTCATATTCTCCTCGTCGTGGGAGAAGCAGGGATCGGAGCTACAGTCGTGACCGCAGCTACAGGTTGGGTTCTAATAAATTCAAATCTTTATGTTTTTGTTCTGATGCAATAATACTGCAATTTGAGTGTATTAATTAGTTGTTTCACTTGTCCGAACTCGTACTACATCTTTGATAAGCTTGTTAGCTGAGTTTTGGTGAACTATTTTTTTGGCCAGTCGATCGAGATCTCCTGTTAGAAGAGCAAGAAGCCCAGTCTCGGAAGATAGGTCACGGAGTCCTCGACCCTCCAAGATAAGGGATCATAGTGCATCACCTGACCGTGGCAGCCCACAGAAGAAAAGTGACATATCTCCCCGTAATGATGATAGGTTGGTCACACAGCGAGATGGGTCTGACTTAAGTGATGGTCCAAGAGGTAAAAGTAGAAGCCCTGCTAGCCCTCCAAGGAACAACAATGAGAGGGGGTATGATAGCCCCAAATCTAATGGTCGTAGCCGGAGCCCCAGCCGGAGCCCCAGGGATGACAGGAGCCCCATTGATGAAGATGATGACAACCACCGTCGTTCACAGTCACCACCTTAGTGCTTTTTGTTAAGTGGTCAGGATTGGCCCAGTTTATTATATCTGGATTAAAAATTGCACTCCAGTTTAATTTTGACTTGTGTTTATCAAAACGTTTTATGTATGCATGCTATTATTCGGATTCTTGCTGTTAACTAGCTTGTGTCATAGCTAGAATATGGTGCATGAATTAGTTTCAAGGTTTGTGATATTTTTTAAACCATTATAAATTATTGTAAGAAATTTAAATCTTGCATGTTTTGAAGGCCTTCAACTTGAAAGATCTTAAGGTTTTTCTAATTTTTGATGATTGTTTTAATTAGACAATCATAACCGTTGAGAAACAACCTTAGTCAGAGTTAGGATTTTTTACTCTATTCGAGGATTTTTATTGTATTTTGACATCGTTGTTTGGATTTGAAAGGCATTGCCACGTGTGAACGTTTTCACTCTAAAATCCTTGTTTAATTATATTGTGTTATTGTTTTTCGAGAAACAGAATTTGAAAGGTTACCTTTTTTAAGGAAATCATGTTGCACCTGTGTTTTATCATTTAAAAAAAAGTATTGGTGAATCTGACTAATGTTCTTATTTTTCACATTTTAGCCAGTGTGATTAAAAGTAATTGTTTGAAGGTCTGTTGCATTTTCTGTAGTTTATAAAATTTTTAGAAAAGAAAAAATAATAATGTATTTTTAGTAAGAACTAAAATTACGAAATATGTTTTTGGTGAAAGTTACTTGAGAATGTTTTTAGAGGGTGGTGGTATATTGGGTTTTCGATTGCTTGTCGTTTTTGGTTAATCTCATGGGGGCTTTACTTTCCACCTCCAACTTTCTTTTAGTGTCTAAATTATTTGGGTAAATGTTTTTTTCTGTCCTATAATTATTTCACCTATCATCACCAGTTTTTCTTGTCATAGACCTAACGTCATATCTCCTTTCATTTAGCTGGATTTTGAATTTTGATTTAAAAAATGAATTTTTGAAAAAAAAAATCTAATTTCAAGGTTTAAGAATTTATTAGATTTTGAAATTAAGAATTTATCAAATTTTAAATTTTGATTGAAGAATTCATTGAATTTTAAAATCTCATAAAAACTTATTCAAATTTTAAATTTACTAAATTTCGAAATCTAATTAAAATATCTTTAAACATTCGATAAACATTTTTTTTTAATTTAAAAAATGAACGAACACTTAGTTTAGAATCAAAAAATTCAATGAACACATTCAATAAACATATGTTAATATTTTAACATGTAATTTATTATTATTGTAATTTTAATAATAGTAATAATATTATTCTTATTATTAATTAGTATAATTTAATCTAATATTTTAATATAACTTAATATATGTTAATATTTTAATATTTTAGTGTATAATTTATTATTATTATCATTTAATATATGTTAATTAATATAATTTATTCCAATACTTTAATATAATTTAATATGTGTTAATATTTTAATATAATTTAATGTGTTAATATTTTAATAGTTTAACATATAATTTATTATTATTATTATCATTATTATTAATATGTAATATATCTTAATTAGTATAATTTAATATATATTAAGATTTTAATATTTTAAAATATAATATCAAACCAAAATAAGTAAAACACATTTAAAAAAATTTTAAAAACAAAAAGTTAAAAACTAAAAATAAAAGGAATGATTCTTGAATTTCAAAATGAGTACAAATTTATAAATTTAGTATTAACTAAATTTTGAAATTTAGAATAATTGAAATCGAAATTTAAATTTGGTGATTTTTTTAACTAGATTTTAAAATTGGATGATTTCTTTAATTAGATTTTAAAATTTGGTGAGTTTTTCAAGTGAATTTTGAAATTATCAATTTTGAAATTATCAATTTTGAAATCTGTTTGAATGTTTTAACCAAATTTCGAAATTTAATAAGTTTTTTAGTTATATTTCAAAATTCTGTAAGTTATGAAATTCAACGATTTTTTTAATCGGATTACAAAATCTAGTAACTTTCTAAATTAAATTTCTAAACTTGATGAGTTTCCTAAACCAAATTTTGAAATTCAGTACATCTAAAACATTAAGAATAGATACATCAAATGAAATAAAAATAAAATTTAAAACCCTAACGAATAAACACTCTTATACTTGGAAGATGAGATGAAATGAAGAAGAAAAAGCTGAATAAAACAAAGTGAAAGGTTTTGCTTTTGTGATGAAAACTCATCAAGTACCACCACATAGAGACAAGAACGAAAGAAGAAGAAGGTTGAAGCATTGAAAGTGATGACTTGAGGGTGCATGGCAGTAAGCTGACAACTGATGTGTTCGTGTTCTTAATAGGGGTCACAACTGTAATGCAAGACAAAACCCCCAAGGAAGTTTGGAGTGAAATAAAGCCTTTTGTTGCTTATTTTTTGGTGTTTGGGTGTATAGCTTATGTACATATACCACATCAACAATGAGTAAAATTATATGGCAAGAGTAAAATGTGTGTTCTCCTTAGAGTGAGTGATGACTTATAGATTGTTTGACCTAGTCACTCAAAAAATCATCATTAGTAGAGATGTTATATTTGAAAAAGAAAAATGTTGGGATTGGGAGCATCACAAAACCAATCAACACAGTACTTTAATTTGGGGTAAAATTACAACACATGATAATGACAACAAGGAGGAAACAAAACATAACGGAGCAGAACTTTGAGGACAACATATATTAGAAAATCTGAATAAAGGTAATTCTGAAATTAACCCTTATGAAAATGAGTCTCATATTATACAAATTAATAATTCAATTGAAGGAAGGATTAAAAGTTGTATAAGAGAACCAATTTAGATTATTGATTATGAAAAAGGAGAAGGTTTACTAGATGAAGATGCAATGATTAAGATAAAAGATGATCCAGTAACATTTGAAGAAGTTATCAAAAGGAGAACTTTATGAAATGCAATGGATATAGAGATGAGGGCCATAGAAAAACATTTTAATTGTAAGCTTATATATAGATGATTTAATATACACTAGAAATGATGAGAGCATGATGTTAGAATTTGATATGTTAGATTTAGGAAAAATGAAATATTTTCTTGGAGGAGAAATTTTACAACATATACATGGAATCCTTATGTGTGAAAGGAAGTATATCCAAGATGTAGTGTCACGATTTTAATAGGAATGATTATAATGGAGTGAAGAATTCTATTGTACGAGGTACAAAGCTGTTAATAAATGATGAAGCAACAAGAGTGGATACAACTTTATTCAAAGAATAATTGGTAGATTTATGACTAATGCTACATAAAATCACTGGCTAACTACTAAGAATTTGAGATATTCAAAAGACACAGCATAGTTTAAAATCATGTACAAGAAGAAAAAGAGAGTAATAGCATAGTTATGTAGAAATTGTTATTATACTTTTAATAAGGGATAATTTGAGAATTACGACTCTTATAGAATGTAGGAAGAAAAAGTTGGGGTGCAAGAAGTAGCATCCTTTGTTTTATTCTTTCTTTTATAATTTCTACCAAAAGCCCAATGTCTGGGCCCACTAACAAAAAAAAGGGTCTATGAAGATGTGTGGCAGAGCTCCTGTATAAATTAATCATCTCAGAGAAGTTGATCCACTTTGAAAGAGGTTAGGTCTGGGCAGAAGCTCCAATCCGCTCCGAGGTAACGTCTCCCTACCCTCTCTTTCGTCCAATTGTTCGATTCGCCTTTCTCAACTTTTGGTTCATGTCTCTATAGGATTTTCTCTCTGGATTATTATCTTTGTCTTTCTCATCAAGTTCTTGAAATTGATTTGTTTTCTGCGACATAGGTTTTTGAAATTGATTGCATGTTTGAAATTTATGTATTTTTCCATAATTCATTCCCTTTTCTTTCAATTTCAATTCTTGTTTTTGTTGAGAGAAGGTCTCTGCGTGGCCGCTTTCATAATTATTCTCGAAATTTGATCTGTTTATATTGTAGAGCTAGAAGCAAAAACGATGCCTCGCCATGATGATAAATACAATACACGCCTGTACGTGGGACGCTTGTCCCACAATACCCGTTCCCGTGATCTGGAGCGTGCTTTCAGCAGATACGGAAGGTAATTTCTCTTTTTTAACCATTAATTCTTATCTTTCGAAATATATAGAGAACCATAAATGTAATTTACATGCACCTTTTGAAATTGTTGTTGTGGGTTCATCGCGATCCTTTATGTTACAGAAGATTTCAGACAAATAACTTCTATTGCAGTGTTGAGGCCGAAATCACCGTTTGGGGCCTTCTTTTAGTACCATCTTTACTTATAAAGATCTATTTACTCTTTTAATATATAACATGTTTTTCTTATTATTCCATGTCTCCTTACCTGTTTGTCTATGTGGATGATTGTCTGTGTTCTTTAGTATTTAATTTCTTGCTTAGAATCGGCAGGATGGTTTCCCTTGTTTTATCCTTCCAATTCAATTTCTAAATTGTTTGACTTTTTCCAATATATGTTTGGAATTGTTTGATTCATCTTTGTTGTTTACATTGGAAAGGGAGTTGAGTTAGTGATAGGTTGACGTCGGCTGTCGACCTTGTTTTATGCTGAAACTTAGGGTCGTGATATGCAGGTTTTATCTAAGCTTTTAGTTGAGCTTGGATTTATTTTGTTATATGACATGTTATGCGTGGGAACCAAATCCCCTAGGTGTCATGTTTTAACATGAATAATCTTGTTGAAGGTTTCTGTGGTTTTCTCTAAACCTGGAGGTCTGTGTTGGGAGGTTGGCCTTGGTGGAATTGATGGAAATTCCTGTCGAGTGTTGACTTTGGCGATTCTTTCTGTAATGTTATTGCGTGTTTTTTATGGAAATGGCAACAATCACAAACTGGTGTTTAGTCCGTCTTTGAGGGGCGTTGTATGCAGTTCCAGTAGTTAAGTAATGATGGCCTTACTGTTTCTGGAAACCATTTCCGCAGAGTTCGAGGTGTGGATATGAAGAACGATTTCGCCTTTGTTGTAAGTTTTCATTCCGTTCTTTCTTTTATCTATTTTTTTGACTTCCATTTCTCCTCATGCCCTTGCTCTAAGGTGGCTATTAGAGTCTGCTCAGAGGATTCGGTTGTAAATGATGGTAAGATTCTGTTACTTTAGTGGATTGTTACTGACAGATTTTGAACAGGAATTTAGTGATCCTCGAGATGCGGATGATGCCAGATTTAACTTGGATGGCCGTGACTTTGAAGGAAGTCGTATTATTGTTGAATTTGCTAAGGGGGTAGGTCAAACTTCAAAGTCTCTAATAATATTTTATTTTAAGATTTGCGCTTCTCAATTGTAATAGACTATTTAAGGGATTTTGTGTAGTTTCTATAGTGTTTGTTGAAAGCATGGTTGTTTGATTTTATTGCGGCATGTATGGATTTATTCCGTTGAGTCTACAATCTAAAACTTGGGCTATTATATGTCCTTAGTGCTTCTATTCGTGTACATTTTTATTTGTAGTTATCAGCAATGGGCAATTGGATGATGCTTTCCTTTGTCTGTCTTAACCGTTTCCTTAAGAACCTCGCACATAAATATTCAATTTCTTCTGGAGCCATGCATATCTAATTTCATTGCTGCCGTGCTTCGACTTTTTTTAACTAATTTTGGTAGTTTTTTATTGCTTGTTAATTTGTTTTTTCATCTTATCTCTTTATAATCAGGGACCTCGTGGTTCGCGTGAATACTTGGGTCGGGGTCCACCTCCTGGATCTGGACGATGCTTTAACTGTGGCATTGATGGTCATTGGGCCAGAGATTGCAAAGCTGGGGATTGGAAGAACAAATGCTACCGCTGCGGGGAAAGAGGTCATATAGAGAAGAACTGTAAGAACAGTCCCAAAAAGTTGAGGTTAGCCCTCGTTTTGTTTCCATACGTCTTGTACATTGTGTTGATATGTCCTTAGCTTGTTTATTTTTTTTTAACGAGTTTTAAATATTTTATGTCAATTTGAGTTTTCAGTAGCAGCAGGCGTGGACGGAGTTTCTCACGATCACCAGTCAGGTCATATTCTCCTCGTCGTGGGAGAAGCAGGGATCGGAGCTACAGTCGTGACCGCAGCTACAGGTTGAGTTCTAGTAATTTCTAATCCTATTGTTTATGTTCTGATTGCAATAGTACTGCAATTTGAGTGTAATAATCTGTTGTTTCAATTGTCAGTACCACATCTTTTGTAATAAGCTTGTAGCTGAGTTTGATGACCTATTTTTTTTGGCCAGTCGATCTAGATCTCCTGTCAGAAGAGCAAGAAGCCCAGTTTCTGAAGATAGGTCACGGAGTCCTCGACCGTCCAAGATAAGGGATCATAGTGCATCACCTGACCGTGCCAGCCCACAGAAGAAAAGTGACATATCTCCCCGTAATGATGATAGATTGGTCACACAGCGAGATGGGTCTGACTTCAGTGATGGTCCAAGAGGTAAAAGTAGAAGCCCTGCTAGCCCTCCAAGGAACAACAATGAGAGGAAGTATGATAGCCCCAAATCTAATGGTCGTAGCCGGAGCCCCAGCCGGAGCCCTAGGGATGACAGGAGCCCCATTGATGAAGATGATGACAACCATCGTCGCTCACAGTCACCACCTTAGATAGTGCTTTTTGATAAGAGATCTGGATTGGCCCAGTTTATTACATCTGGATTATAAATTGCACTCTACTTTAATTGTGATCAAGACATTTTATGTACGCATGATATTATCGGGTTCTTGCTGTTCAACTAGCTTGTGTCATAGCTAGAATATGGTGGATGAATTTTAAGGGTTGGGATATTTTAAACCATTATAAATTATTGTTAGAAATTTAAATCATGCATGTTTTGAAGCTCTTCAGCTCGAAAGATCTTAAGGTATGATGGGATGATTTTGAGTTTTTATTTTTAAAAGTCAAAATAAAATATGATTTAATTTTTGACATTTATCAATAGTTCCATTTATTAATTATGATAAAATAATTTAATATGTAAAGATAACTTTTTAATTTATTTAATTAGAATTATTAACTAATTAATTAATATTTTTAATATATTATAAATTTTAAATATAAAATGAAACAAATAATTTTAGAAAAAGTTAACACATTAAGATTTTTAACTCGTTTTAATATGGTGAATTTCTTTTTCAATGGGCTTAACTAAAATTACTTGAATTGGTACATTTTGTCTTAAACATTTTTTAATCACGTTTCTAGCATAAACTACATTTCTTAATTAAAAGATAAAAAGTTATGCAAGTATAATAAATAATATTATCATAACCAGATTTAGAAAATTAAGTGACAAAACATGTTCACTGACGTAAGTTAATATTGATTAATCATCTAATGCAATTATCGTTGTCCTAGACATGTGAATATACAAAAAAATAGTACTCCACCACAAACCCATTACAAGCGATAAAAAGATATTTAATTGGCAAATGGAATCTCTTTATCCAGGTATTTTCATAATCATGTCAACAATTTATTTGGTCATTTCAAACTTATGGTTATGAAAAATTGTACAAAACTTAAATGTCGGTGTTTGAAGATAACCTTCAAAACAAGAACCGTTGCTTGAAATCCATGATAATATAATAGAAATTACCCTCAATATGGAAGTGAACACCATTATGGAGACTAAATCTTTATTAACATTTTTTTTTCGGTGTGTATTGAAATGCTTTATTGTAATTAATGACGCAAAAATTTGTATTTTAATTTGCATTCCAGTACACTTAACTTTCGTAATAAAATAACATAATTTAATTAAAAATTAAAAAACCTCCGTATTAATTCAGTCATAAGTCACAAAAAATCAAAAGAGTAATCCACATTGCATTTGACTAGTGCAATAACTTTTCATACACCAATTCTCATGTCATCACTATTCACGCTCATTAGATTTTCTATTGCAAATTATCATTTTTCATTGTAGAAATAAGTGATTATATTGTCTCTACTAATTTGACGATCGCAATTGAGTGTTTGCTTATAACATATCGTAGAAATCCTCTTTTACTAGAGTTAACAAAATTATTGATAGAAGGACTAATTTACTCAATGGAAATTTTAAAAACTTAAGTGTCTATAAATTCTTTTAAGAATTACTTGATAATTCTCACTGGACATAATTAATAATAAAGAAAGAAGACTTTCTTGAATTGATTCTAAACAATACATTTACTTCTATATATAGAAAATTCAAACTTAAAGTAATAATTAAAAAAATACATCCACTTCTATATGTAGAACACAAGAGATCTTTACATTTTTTTTATCAATTTTTAATAATTTAATATCTTATAAACAACTTTAAATAATGTATTTAATATTTAACTGACAACACTTCTCTTTAAGCTAGTGAATGTATATATATTATTCCAAGTTTACATGTGAAATCATGAAATTATTAGTGGAAAGACTTTTTACAAACAAATTAAGTGAAGTCTAAATAAGAAAGAAATATCTAATAAACGTAGAAGTAGCGATAAAACCAATGTCCAATTTTTCTTTAATAAAGTGTCAATCTATTTCTATGTATTTAGTTTTATCATACTAAACTAGATTTTGATTTTGAGTAATGTTAATAACTAATTTATTATCGCAATAAAAGATCATAGGTTCTTCACATGCCATTTTAAAATTAGAATAATTCTCATCCATAATAATTCACACACTCCTTGTGTTATAGCTCAGAATTGAACTTCTGCATTAAACCTTACAACAACATTTTGTTTCTTATCCAAATCACTAAATTTCCATCCAAAAATATGTAATATTTTGAGATTAATTTTCTATTTATGATAGGTCCTACATAATCTGCATCAATATACACTTTCATTTTTAATTTTTCATTTCTCTTAAACAATAATCCCCTTCCTAAAGGATTTTGTTTACAATTTATAAATTTCTTCCATTTAGATCATGCATGAAGTGACTCACAATACTCACAACATAGTCTATATTCTTCTAGTATGAGGTAAGTAAATGAGCTTCCCAACAAATCTTTAATATTGGCCTTATTCACATAATAACTGCCTTCATCACTTGTAATCAATCATAATTGTTTGCTTGAGAAGATCAATTTTGAGAGATAAAAATGTCTTTATTTGAGTAAGCTACTTTTATCCCAAAGAAGTACTTCAACTTTCCTAGATCTTCATTTCAAATAGAAAATTAAGTAGCAAGTTTTTCTTCGAATTGACAAAGTATTATAATGGTGCTCTTGAAATTGGTAATGTGATGGATTTGTCCAATGCAAAACCAAGATGCAATGGCTGTTTACAAATTGCTTTTGCTGCCTATTTGTGACAGGTAATATGCTTTTTAATGTGTCACTCTGTAAGTAGAAGGGAAGATTTATGGTATGGGTATTTTGAGAATGGAACAATAAAGATATGCATAAAAGGTTAGATGAAGTGCAGCATTTGATTGGTGGGATGATAGAGTGTGGGACTGAAGATTTAAATTTGTAAAAGTGATCTTAAATAATTTGATTGTAACGTATTTCTGTCAGGTGATGTTCAAACAGCCATACGTAAATTTGTGGTAGTGGTATGTACAGGTAATATGAACAATAAATTTTCTTAAACAAAATTGAGGTAAACCTACTGTACAAGAGGGAATTTATTTGCTGTCATATTATAGTTCCAAAGCCGAGCTCATCCTCAATGTCATCGCCATCTTCAAATAGCTTCAAAAACCGAGCCTGATCCTGCTCCCTCTTCCTCTTTTGCCAATACTTGTACACAACCATCGTTACCAGAATCAATATGGCTGAGCCCAGAATAGTTAGCAAAACAATAACTGCTACAGGCATTTCTTTTTTACTGTGATATTGATTCTTGGCCGGCAGTGCAGAGACAGAAACTACAAATAAACACATTTTTTCGCAAACATATATTAGCAAGTAATGCAGTAAAGATGCATTCATACGCGAGAAAAATAACTTAGAAAACAACATGAAAAGTTAATTAAAAAGTGCGAAGTGGAAGAAACTTAATTTGGGCAATCCCAGTAAATCACAGACTCACAAGAACAAAATGAATGAACAATGATGAGAAAAGTATATTTCAGACATGAGATAACAATATCAACGGTAATCAAGACTTGTCCCATTAGGTAGAATCAGACCAAAGATTATATATAATACTTACCATATAAAATTGAAGTTTAAGACAAATAAATCCTACCTCTTGTTTATTAACACCACCAATTAATCCTTCGTCTAGTTGGTTAGGGTAAAAAAAGGTTAAGATAACTTATTTTTTTGTTTAGATTCTTAGCCAAATAATCTTCTAAGCAGGTCATCAATGGTGACATAATTGAGATTACTAGCACTTTTTTAAAAATTACAAAATTGAACTGTAAGCACCATGTTAGAGATTAGAAGAACCATTGACAGAAGTTGAATTTGTTTTCTTTGCATAACTTCATAATTATTGCATTGGCATCATATAACTCACAACTACCATCACACAGTTGTCTGTGAAGTCTAATACCATGATAGCTGTAAGGAGTTTTCCAAGAAAAAAGGTAGCAGGAAACTCACCACCAATAATATTTAAGCAATCTGAGCAGAGAAAACTAGCATTGAATTCGTTTTCCTTGAAGTGGATATATCTTCCATCAGGGGCCGTAAAATCAGAAGGACACAATTCCCACTCGTCAAACACATCGTCATAAAGAATCTTGTCTTCTTCATAGAATCCACATCGTTTACACTTTTTACCAGAGAAATTAGTTAAAGGCTGGAACCACAAAGCAAAATCTCAGCAGTTGCAAATGCAAATTCATGCATAATGATTAAGTGAAATCTCATAAAGTAACGTTTGAAATTACAAAATGCAAAGTCACATGAATTTAGTGATTAAGCAAACCATTCTAATAGTTGTTTTTTGGTTAAACAAGATGAGCCAACTGCCTAAATTAAAAATAACAGTACTTTGTACAAAGAAGCAAGGATTTCAAATAACTGATTTTTAGACCTCGTTGTTACACGAGCTACAAGATGACCAGTCTCATCATAACCCAATCAGTACCCAACCAGCTCAACTTAACAGAATAACTACCAAGCAGGTATTATTTTTGCAATTCTAACTGTACAAACAAAGAGCTATTGTTGATTTCTTCTTAGCTCAGGAGTGGCCCTATGCAATTCCTTTGCCATCAAAATTCTGTACAAGTGAGATTCTTCTACAAACAATACACACTTCCAATCAGGTCAGCCCCTCTCCTCACGTTGGCCATAAACCAAGCCAGGATCTCAATCCACCTTATAATGTCTCTGTCCTAACTTTTTTACTCATGTGTCAGTATTGGTTCTTGGATGTTAGACTCTGGAGCCAACAATCAACTATTTTTATCTCTTGATCGGTGCAGTGTTTACAACAGTACTAAGACAATCAATGTTACACTACCAAATGGAAACCGTGACTGCACAGTTTGCAAGAACTTTGAATTATTCTTCCACCTTATATCACACTAATGTTCTCTATTAACTGCATTATGACAGTTCTTTTGAGACACTTTTTACGAGGGAGAATGTCCTTACTAAGTAGTCTTTCTTCAACCTTTCATTTCTGTCAATAAGAATTCAGTATGTATGCCATTATGATTACGCAAGCGAGAAGAGATTACCATAAACTCTTAATCATAAAAAAGCTTCTAAGAGATATGGAATGCTACATTTTGACACATGGGGACCCTTGTCCATTGTTTCTATTCTTGGATGCAAATACTTTTTACCTGTATCGGATGATTTCAGTAGATCTATATGCATTACATAGTGGAAACTCAAAGCCGAGTCTCATACTTAGAATTTTGTTGTTCGGAGAACAAGTTCAGCATGATGCATGAGTGAAACTGATTTGTACAGATAATGGACATGATTTTCTGGTTCATCAGCTTCAAGTATCTAATGAAATAATTCACCAAGAATCTTACATTGAATCCCTCTTACAAAACCATAGAATTGAGAGGAAGCACTGACATATACTTATGTAGATAACTTTTCATATTCTTAAAAAAAATTGTCTTATGCTCTTACCCGTGTCAATTACATCATAAACCATTCCCTAGTTCATAGCCGCATTTTATAAAAAAAAGCTACCCCTGACAGTTGCTACATGATTAATTACAGTGATGCCAAAGTCTTTCAATCACTATGTTGCCAAACCTGAACACTGAGCTAGAAAATGCCTTCTTTCTAGATTACAAAATGGGAACAAAGGGATATGTATCGCTAGATTTCAATAGCAGAAAAGTGTTCAAAATACCGCAGTGTGATTTTCCATGAGACAATGATAACTTATCACTTCATACTTCTTGAGAATATCACTTTGTAGAACCACGTTGCTTCCCTCATGTACTATATACTGATAATAGTGCACTAGTGTAATAGAATTTTCTCAGTTACCTAACTTTGCATAGGCTGAACCTCCACCAAGAAGATCCACACAAGCTAGACATCAGCTACATCACCTTGCTGAGTACATATTCAGCTTCTCAACTGATTCAGTAAATTCTTCTTCCTTATACTACCTTCTTTGTTGTCCTGTTTCTGATGCTAAACTTTTCCCTTTCATTTGTTGTTTTTCACATCCGATTACAACACATGTTGCATTTTAAGTCTCTAATGCAATGCTAAGGCAAATGAATAAGAGTGTTGGAATCATTTGATGCTGGGTGAGCTCATAGCTACAGGGAGCAACGACACTTGGAAACTAGTTCATCTTCTCATTTGAAACCCATTAATAGAAAATTGAGATATAAAATAAAGCATTGAGGTGAAGGATCTATTAATTGACCCATACCCTGACTTGTGGCCAAAGGTTGTCATAAGGTTGACGGGCTGGATTACTTTGATACATTCTTTGTGGTTGTGAAGTTTACAAATGTTTGCATGCATCCATCAAAAGTTTGCATTTACTTGAATTGAATGTTTTTAAAATCTTGTAGATATGTTAGAAGCCAACAGATATAGTAACTGTTGATATTAGGATCTATTAGATTGTGGTCTAAAGATACAGAATTCATCATATTTGATATCAAGAACCTAAGGAGAAGGAAACCTAATCTCTGCGCTTTCCTTGGACCCACTAATCATAGCTGTAAATTATTTAGAAATCATGTATATTTTTTGGTTTTTGTAATTTTTTTTACTGTGTTTCACAATTAGTTGGTGTCATTGTTCACCGCTAAAAACTGTCTAGCGAGCTTTTTCTGGCTCACGATCACCACTGCTGGCATCGCCTTGCCATGCAAAGATCAAATCCGAAAGTCACTATGCCCTCCAAGCTTTTTTGCTCTTTGCCAGCCACTCTCTAGTAGTCACTGCACTATTTGACCCGTTTTGCTCTCCAGCCGTAGTCACACCCTTTTACCTGTTTTGCTCTCTAGCAGCCGCTGCACCCTCTAACTAGTTTTTCTCTCCAGCAGCTGGCACACCTTCTGAGCCTGTTTGTTCGTTGCAGCCACAGCTCCCTTGGAGTATTTTTCTCTAGTACTTGCTATTCTACTGAGCATTTTTTTTTCTCTTCAGCAACCACCATGCTTTTCAAGGATAATTTTGCTTTCTAATAGCCACCATATCCTGTAAGCACTTTTTCTCTCATGCAGCTGGCGAGCTTTCCAAGCAAGTTTTTCTCTCTGACCACTGCTTCTTTGGCAATACTACTAGTACTCATTTCACAAGACTTCTAGTTGATATGGATGATATCATCAGTGCTGGAAATTTTTTGATAGAGTTCCAACCCATCAAGTATGTTCCCAAGGATTTGGGAATCCTTATGTTTTTTCTAGGTTTGAATGTTGCCAAACAATTTTATTTTGTGAGAGGAAGGAATGTTTGGACCCTGTTGCTGAATCTAGTAACTTAGGATCCAAACCAGTTCAAACTTGACCCTTTCTTTTAAGATCCGTCCAGATTAAATAAAGCCTTATGAAGACGTTCCATCGAATAGGCATCTCAGAGGGAGATTGCTTTATATCATTCTCACAAGAGACGACGATATTTTTATCGTTCAGCAGCTGAAGCAGTTTATTTGTCATCCAACTTTGGTTCACTACCAAGCTGCTTGCAGGTTTCTCAAATATATCAAGGGATGCCCAGGTTGGCATTTATTCTTTCCCAGGTCTCTTACCATGAAGTTGTTTGGTTTTCATAACCTGATTGGCCAGCTGGTTGTCTGGCTTCTCTACTTACTCTGTCATCTGGATGTCAATACACTTGCACCCTGCTTCTGTATTGCAACAACCAAAGTGTGCCAACACAGACATATCATATGGATCCTTATAAAAGAGAAGGCCCTCTTGCCCATTTCTTAAGCTCAAGGAATTTTTTTCACTAAGCATCTCCCAAGCATTAAATTACCAAATAACTATTCAGACAGCTCAACATAAAAGAATAACTCCCAATCAGTACATTACAGAGAGCTGCTATATATAGGATACATCCTAGTTCAAGGAATTGCATATTGCAACGATACCTTTCCATATAAATATTCTAAAACCCTAATAAAGAGAATTAAATTCATTTGATCACTCCTCTTTCCTGTGATCACCTTCTCATGACTTATAAAATAAAACTCAAATTAAAAATAGTGAAGAAAAAGCTTAAAAAACAAAAGGGGACAAGGAGGAACCTGCCAAGACTCTTCACCCTTAAAAGTATAAGAAACGTTGGTTTTTTTTACATCAGGCAAGTCGGTTTTGTTGTCCCCTTTGCACCGAAAATAGACAGCTGGAGTGGCTTTTAGCCACTCGTGGGTTGTGAAGATCTCAATCGAGCTCAGAGTCACGTCCGCAGATACAACCAACCCTGTGCTACAAACAGTTAGTTTTATGTTCCATGAAACCTATAAACGAACAAATAAAGAGAAAATTGAAAATTAACCTGGGAAATCGGTGAAGAATAATATCGAAGAGAAAAGAAGGAGAAGCGAATAAGGAAGCGACATGAACATGGAGATGGAGATGAGAAGAGAGATCGGTGAAGGAAGGTTGGAGAAGAAGTCAGAATTCAGATACGAAGCTTAAACGACAGCGTTCAAGGTTGTACACGGATTGCAACTGCTTTATTCGTTACGGTCTGGTTGGCGGTGCGTTCCGAAGAAACAATAGAATGTTCTGCCACGTCATTACTTCTTAAACGGCATCGTTCTGTTAAGGTAAAGTTGATAAATTCGTAAAGATCTTCAAAAAAATTATTTAAACTCAATTATATGAATGAGTTAATTTTGATTAACAGAAAGTTCAGCGCAAGTACTTTTAAAAGAAAAAATATATAAAAATAGATACATAATTCCTCAATTAATTTAAGTCATGTGCATTGAATTTTCTAGAGAACACCTTCATCTGTTTCCTGATTTTATAAAATAAAATGTTATATTTAATCCTTTAAAAAAAATTATTGATTCTTAATCCTCCAAAATCTAGAATAATTGTTTTTAGATAAATGAATTGTGTAATTATATATAAAAAAAAGATCTTTTAATAGTTTCCTCTAAAACATAAACATAAAATTCCCTTTTTTTAAAACATTTGTTTAAGACAAATAAATACATTTGTTTTAATAATCTAGTGGTGGAATTTTATTATTTTAGAAAAGTGATTAATAATAGAAGGGTCTGAATTTGGATAGTCAAGAGAATATACAACAAATTATTTAAGGTAGTGCAAGATTCATTCAGAACAAAACAATCCTACGGAGTCTAAATAAAGCAGCTCAAGGATCTTGAATGAATCAACCTTTGAAGAAGATGATAATCACCATTATTATAAAATACATCTCAATCAACTTCACAAATATTTAAATGAAAACAATGAATGTTTCAGCTGTCCAAAAGATCACACCAAACATTATGATATTAGTACCTTAAGAAAATGTATAATTGTTAAAAATGAAACCGATAATGGTTCAATAATTTTGTAATCAATCATGCAAAAGGAAGCACTTAATAAGGTACAATTCTTAAATATCGTTTAACACAATTTGTCTTAAAAATAGTTGTTTTAAAAAAATTATAGTTATTCATTTTTAAAATTTAAAAACCAAAACATGAATAAATTTTAATTTTCTAAAAATATATTTGACGAAAATATATATATGATTTAATAATATGATTTAATATTGGTTTAAATACGCTTTTAGTTTTTATTTTCCTGAGAAAATATCAAATTTATTTCTTAATTTTTTTCATCTTTTTAAAATTAATGTAATTTGATTATTTCCACTAATAATAATAATGTATGAATTACATTACACATCACCATCACATGTCAATTTGTAATTTTTTAATTCTATGACAAAAATGATAACAAAACCGAATTTTATCAAGTATTAATTAACTGTGAAACAAAAAGTACTATAATCTTTTATGAATTAGAATTAATAACTTATAAATTGCTACATTGTGAACTCTGTCATTAATCATTAAGGTATGATTTGTAATGTATATTTACATAATAAATCAAATTTTCTAACTGATGTAAATTACTTACAAAGTTATGCTATAGAGTGAGTTATTTGCTTTAAATAAGCTATCTATATATCCAGATTTGAAAAGTTTAAGGTGATTTTGAAGATTTACACAAGAATCAATTTTGTCAGACAAAATATAAAAATTGGAGTAAACATCTACTGAATTACCTTTAGGAATTGAAAATCATATATATATAATTGGATGAATTTGAAATGAAGGGTTGAAGTTAGAAATCAAGTTAAGAAGACTTTGGTTTCGAGCTGATAGGCCTTGGTGAAGAATGCTGGCCAACAGAGGTATGTGGCCATTATGCTGCTAAGAGTTGCTGCACCTATCAACATGTTCATCACCACTATCTGCAGTTGAATGGCTTCCAATGGTGAGGCACCTCCCATAATCAGACCAGTCATTGCTCCAGGAAGGGATATTAAACCTACTGTTTTCGTGTTGTCCACCACTGGTGAAAGAGCCAATATCACTGCTCTTTTCACTTGCTCGTGCGTTGCTTCTCGCGGTGTTGCACCAAGAGCCAATGCAGTCTCAACCTGCAAAACAAAGTATCATCAATAAACACTCATTCACTTCATCTAAAACAATTACAACTATTTTACTCACTAATTTGATATTATACTCACCTACACGTTACAGTCTAATCAATATCTCAAATGTTTAAGTGTTTTCTTAAAATTGGCACTGATAAACCAACATTCATATATTTAATACAAAAAAGTAATAGTTAAATCATGATCTTTCGAAGACGTCAGTTTGAAATATTAAAAAAACACAGAAAAAATATTATGCAAGTGTGTTCCATTTTAAGAGAAACTAGTTACAAATTACAATCATTTAGTAACAAAGAACTTTAGTAATACATGACTGCAAAATCAAGAACTTTAGTAATAAAATATCGACAATTGGAATTTGTGGTTGGTGTTAAAAGAGCTGGATATTTTGACTGACTTCAGTTTTGTTTTTTTTTTTGTGGCGTGTATGGATCTGTTCAACCTTATGCAGATCTCATCTTAGTGCAGCAGCAATAACTTGCAAGCTTGCAGCTGAATTATTTATTGTGTAATACATAATCAGAAGATGAATCGATAAGGAGGATTACAAGACATACCAAGTTCATTTGTGTTTTGATGTCCTCTCGGAGTCTTTTCATGGTAACACCAGTTACTGTCATGGCGTTTCCAACCATCATTCCAGCAATAGGTATTATATATCTGGGAGTGAAAGGGAACACGCTCAGAACCACAAGCACAAACATGGTCACCGCAGTTCCGGTGAGAATGGAAACCCCAGCCACATACTTTCCTCTAGGCACGTTTTTTGCACGTTGACCTGCAGTGTAACCAGCAACTATTACCTGCAACAAAAAAGACAGACATTTTCTTCTGTGGGTAACAGCAACCTTTACTAAAAACACAAACTATCTTAGTTTTGTTTATCAAACTCCTAAAAAGTATATTTTTTTTTTCTACCCTTTGGTTTTTCTGGATTTTGCAGACGGATTTCCTATTCCACAATGTCTAACAACCATTTGGGTTATCCCAATTATCTTAAATTCGAGCCAAAACTTGTTGATACAAAATATCTACATTTACTTAAACCCAATGAAAGTGACCATTGAAATTTGTTACGTGAAATTAACCGAAAAGAACGGATAATGGAGAAAGAACGAAGAGGGACTAACCATGAAAAGGTAAGCTAGAAGGATCCATCCAGCGTTGTCCTGGTTAAAGATGAACTGCAGCACAAAGCCAATGATAGAAAGTTGAATAAATGCCCTCAGAATGGCAACAACCATCTCCAGCTCGAGGCCAAGCTTCTGGTACAAGGACAAAGCCACAGCGAGAAAGACCACCGCTGTAGCAGCCACAGGCTTCACCATGCCCTTTAGGAACTCCAGCATCCATGACCAATCCGTGCCCTGCTGTAATGTGTGGTTCTGAGAAGCTAGCATGGGTTTGAGGAAGAAGAGGGAATCCATGGTGATGGATATTTGCTGACACATAGGGTATAGCTATGATAACATATATGTGAAGGCCAAAGCAGAAAAGACCTTCCCCAGAATGCGAGTCACCATGTGGAGTGAGGAGTTCTTAGTCGCGTGACACAGCAGCAGATTCAGCACTATTTTGGCCTTATCTTAGTTTACTTAATTATTCAATTCTACTATTCTTTTCTTTCATAATTCACAGTTCTCAGCTACTATCCTTCTCTGCAATATTAATATTGCTTGCTGACAAATTTTAATGATTTTCTGTCAACTTTTACATTTTACATGTAAAATCTGGTAACTATTCAGCTCAAAATTACCTGGAACAATATATATTTTATAATTTTGAAGCATGTAATAATTTGTCAACGATCCAACCATTTTCTAAATCTGCATACAGCTGACAAATATTTTCAAAATAAAGTAAAATGGTAAAAAGTAATAAAAGTTAAAGGGATATTCAAGAACATTTTTCACTTGAAAAAGGAGTTGAAGAGTAAATTAAAGATTTAAATATGAATATTCGTCCAAATTAAATTTATTACGGGTGTGTTTTGGTTTACTATGAAAATGCAATAAAGGAAATTTTTTAGTAAACATTTTTTACATGATATTAAATAAAATATCTTAATTTAAAAAAGTGCTTTCTTTTTTTCTTTCAAAATCTTAATTTCAAATATTAGGAACTAAATTTTTTAAGGTGTTTTATTAGAAAAGTAACGGAACGTACGTACGACAAGTTGCTTTCGTGAGGTTGTCCTTTGTTTTGAGGCGGTTTGGAATGTGCCGTGTTAGTGAAAGTTTGACAAAATCTTATGCTTTGGCTGTTACTTAATCGATCAATTAAAATTAATGTTAAATAAAAAGTTATTATAAATATTGTATAGTATATAGTATGGAGCAAACAGTTACCCCATTCATTATATCAATAATGATCAAACAAGTTAAATAATTTTATTGATATTGGGTCACAATTGAGTCAGCGTTTATTTTATTGTTAGGCCAAATGTCTAATATATGATAAAATAAAAAATAATATTTAATCAAAAATATTGATAAGTTGTTTACGAACAACTAATTGAATTTAAATTTAAAGCTAAATGTGTTTTTATTTTATTGGATTTGTGCTAGTTTAAGATCTATCAGATATGACTTATAAATATAAGGTCAAAGCCAAAAGTGTTTAACTCACTTCACTACGTCCAAATATTATCTTCCCTTTTTTAGCAAGAAGTCAATTGAGTCACTCAGACGATCGAGTCATTTGAAAGCGCCCTACAAATCCCTACCGAAACAAAGATCAATAAACTTAACAACATAATAATAATAATATAAAAAAAATTAAAACTTTTAGTATTGTTATTTAAGATTTAAACTAAAACATTTTTTAAGATTTATTTTAACTTATTATTTACAGATAAATTATCATAATTGAATAAGAATATTAGTGTATCATATAATTGTCTGGTTAATCATATACCATATCATTGAGACATACCAATAAATCATTTTGTAGACCTAATAGTTAAGGAATGAGTTTGATAAGTTAATGACGAAGACAATTAGTTCTGAATAATATTAATGTAAAGTGTAATTATTAACTATTGAACAATAATTGAATTATTACTAATAAAAAATTTACTTCAAAAATATAAATTTAAGATAGAGTTTGTATTTACTAAACCATAACCATTAATATATGTGAACAAACCATAACCATTAATATATGTGAACAGCTGAACTAACTTTGTATGAGAATACTTTCTTCGTATACTTTTCAAACGATTTTAGACTAACGTTACGAAAAGACATAAAATGAAGGACAACTTTAGATCTTTAGATTACCTGTTCAACCTTAAACTTTCGTCCCGAAACAATTATTTTATAATAATTGTTTTAAAATTTATTGTTGATTAAATAGTACAGTGGAGCAGGTCATTCTTAATTTCATATTAAATCGTGACTCTGAATTTGGGCGTCCATGATCTGTCCACGTTCGTAGCTATGGGCGTGGTTGTTCTTGAATCTGATCAGCGCCAACCTCTTACTCGCACTTTGGACTCCCTCTAGCCAGAAACATGAGCTCATATGCAGCCTCTTGCATTCGTGGCTCAATTTCATCACCTTCTTCCAAACCAGAATCTGATTTGCTGCAAGAAGAGCTTATGCGACTCCTCTTGGCAGTAACGGACCAACCCCTGAGAACTCGAGAGAGATCAACGGCCAAATCACTAGAAAGGGTTGAGGAAGAAATGGAATTGGAGGAGGCACCAACGATCGGTGCGTTGCTTTGAATTCCCTTCGTTGCCTTCTCAGTGTGAGACCTCATGTGCCCAAACAAGGACTTCTTGGAAGAAAAGGTCTTTCCACAAATGGAACAAGTGGGGTTACCATCCACCATCACCCATTTTGTCGCCTTGGATTTTGCAGCATCGTCAGTGCTTTGTTTCTCCCCATGAACTCGTTTTCTCAAGTGGTTGTGGATTCTCATGTGATAGGTTTTGTTGATCAGGATTTTGGAGTGTATCCCAACCTCACTTACATGGACTTCAATCATAACTGGGTGGAAGGTGACCTCACTGCAAATTAGGGTGCTTGTAACAACTTGAAATATCTCAGCACGGCTGGGAATGGAATAAGTGGTAACATTCCAAGTGAGATTTTTCAGTTAGACCAACTACAAGATCTTGACCTATCCTCCAACCAAATATCAGGAGAGATTCCTTCACAGATAGGAAATTCCTCCAACTTGTATCAATTAAATTTGAATGGAAAAAGTATGTCACGTAAGGCTTGTTATTATCAACTTAATGGATATCACCTTATTCATACAATTTTTATAACATAGAAATCTAATATTTTCATTTTCAAAATTAGATACTAAACAGAAATTCATCTTTTAACATGTGCATGAAGTAAGCATTTAAGCCTAAATAAATATAACAAATCACATTAAAAAATTCATATAATTTAGCCAATATGTTAGTATAATTTTAAAATAATTGTAAATTATAATCACAAAAACATATAACATAATCATAATTTAAATTATTTAATGTACTTTTAGAACACATAATAAATAATCATTCCAAAATTTTAATATATTATGATATTATTATCATAAAGATAAAAGGTACAAATGATAATTTATTAAAAAAATTGAAATATAAAAGTTAATTAGAAATTTCTAAAACAGTTATAATATAACTATTCTGAATAATACTTTAAAAATAATAATCAAAATTCTTTAATCAAACTTTTAACTATTTTTTAAAAATACAGTACAAACATTTAAATATTATTTTTTTAACTTTTAATACCAAGAAATATTCATTTTACTTATTTTATTTATTTAAATACAAAAATATATATCATCCAAGAAATATTATTTTATTATCATCCAAAAATATATATACAAAAATATATTATTTTATTTATTTACCAAGAAATATATATCATCCACTAAAATACAAAAAGTTAACATATAAAAATATTTTAGTATATATTATTATATAAGAATTATATCATATAATAATATAATTCTTTAATTCTTCTTCGCATGATTGAATTTTTTATTTTTATATCAGATCTATATATTATATATGATATATATAACTGTAATAATTAAATATATATTTCTTGAATTTATTTAAATAAATATAATAACAATTATATTTATTTTCGAAAATAAATAAAAAAAGATAAAAAAAGGCTCGTGCGTATATACGGATCGTATGTTAGTTAAAAGATCCGAGACGGTAATAATAATTGGACATATAAAAGAATAACTTAGAATTTAAGCTACAAGAATAAATTTTATACTTCAATAAACATATGTTACAATCAAACCGTAAAAGGTTTTTAAATAAACAAGAGTGGAAAATAATTCAAGTATGAACAACTTAGATTAATTAATTCTTCAATAAGGTCAAATATGATTTTCTCAATCTATCTGTTTATTCTTAATTGAATTGCAATACTGAAAATTATATAAAATTTTTATCACTTGACTATTTGAATATACCTATATTTTTTCACACAAATGTTTAAATTTTGCCGTTAATAATTAAAATATTTTATATCACATGATTAAATAAATGACTAATATATTAATTGTATTTGTATAGAATTTAATTAATATGTACATATCCTTCCATTGTTAAGTGGTTTTTGAACTTATTTATTTGTTAATTTTTTTATGTAAAAAATAATTTATTTTCTTTAAATTATGGATGATAATACAGGATAGATCAGGTAGGCTGACTCATATGCAAGTAAAGAAAAGACTTATCTGCATTTTCACTCCTAATTCAAATTCAGTTTTTTTTTTCTTTCACAAGATAATTATATGAATTCAACCTAAGATATATAATTATTAAATACAAAAATTAAAAGTAAACCATTCCTTAATCAACAAAAAAAAAATAGCAGGAGCGAAGCTTCCCACGCACCTCACAAAAGACTAAAGCCGGTCAAACCGGTTCGTGAACTGAAAGCAAAAAGAATAAACCGAACCGAATCTCTTTTTTTTTTCACTATTTGCGCCTACAAATATGAAAGTTTGGTTCTTGATTTTTGTTGCACCTTCCTCTGCCGCCTCTCTCTCTCTTGTTTTCTCTTTCTCTCTCTCATTGCATCTCATGCCTTGTTTTCATTCTTAAAAATCCAAAGTTGAAAAGGTTGTCAACAAGGGAAGACACAAGTTGAACCTCAAAGGAAAACTCAGTGCCACCTCAAAATAGATCAAACAAACCTTGTTCTTTTATGTGCACAACCCAACTTGCTGCTATTATCATAAGGTAACAACATTATCATCAAAATTGTTGTTTTCGACCTTTGAAAGGCTTAGACTTTTTCATCAATGCGATCTGGGTTCTCCTTGCTCCACTCTTGTTTCATTGGTTTTCTTTTTCTTCTTTTTTCATTCACAGATGTACATGTCTCTGTTTTTTCGGGGTTCTTTTATTTTCTTTTTCAAGTTGATTTTCTCTTTCTTTGGAAGAGGGTAATCTTACGGAAAATTGCATGGTGTGGGGTCAGAGAGATATTGAATAAAGGCCAACTATGGTTAATTATTTTGGTATAAGGGTGGGAACAGAATGATGTTGAACTCGATCAGAATATCTTATTGGAAACGTTCTGTGTTTTTACCTATCGAAGTTTGTATGTATTCTAGATCCCTCATGAGGTTGATTTTTGTTTATGCATTTTGATCAGGATTGGATTCTGACAAGGATTTCTCTATGGTAAGCTTTAAGCATAAATTTTGTTGGGGGATCAGCATGAATGGTTTCAAAATGTGGAATATGGTTAGCTTATTATATTGGATCAGAGTGACGTTTTTGATTTGGTGTATGTTATGCTTCTTTGTTTATGATCAATAGGGAGAAGCACCTATCATTATTGGTCAAGACCTGCAGAATGGGAATGACAATGACTTTAAATCAAAAAGTGGGACTTTTGAAACAAGCACTATCATTGGTGAAAAAAAGGTTTTGATAATGCAATATCTATTGTAATGTCATCTCTCAATGTGGCACAATTTACTAAGTTGAAAATATTCTGTCTAAAACAAATCATCCACCTCCATTTGTTTGACAGTATGTCATTGGTGGAACTTCTGGTGAAACTTTTTATGTGAAAGTTCAAATTCTTGACAACAACTGTCTTGGGGAATGGTAGGTTAAAGGTTCTTTATCTCACTTTTTTTTTTTTTAACTAGTTTAATTTTGCTTCTGATGTCTATTTTAATGTGCAGGGTTAATGTGGTTGAGCTAGGCACTAAACCCATTTCATGTAATGGCCACTCAGCCGTGCTTTTGAAAGACAGAATACTAATTCTTAAGAAAAATTCTAACCCAGATGACTGTATATGGTTTCTGGAGGTTGGTGTTTTCAGACCATGGTCCTTAATCTAATGCCAAAGTGCTGTTATTGTGTGGAAACTCTGAAAAATTATAATTAGACTATGTAATGCTTGATAGGTGTTAAATATTTTTGTTTTATTACTATTGGCAGGTGGACACTACATATGTCAGGCAGCAGCAGAAAAAAAATTTGGGGACTGAGGTTGTAGCATGGAGTAAGGGTGTGATAGGAAACGTGGAGAAACCTATTGTTATAAGTGGTCCTTCTGGAGTAGGTAAAGGAACATTGATATCTCTCCTCATGAAGGAATTCCCCTCTATGTTTGGCTTTTCTGTGAGCCACACAACCCGTGCCCCGAGAGGCATGGAGAAAGATGGGGTCCATTACCATTTTACGGAGAAGAATGTTATGGAGAAAGAGATTAAAGATGGCAAGTTTCTGGAGTTTGCTTCTGTCCATGGAAATCTCTATGGGACCAGTGTTGAGGCTGTGGAGCTGGTATCAGATGCAGGGAAAGTAAGTTCCTTATTGGCCTTATTTTAGAACGTTAGATCCCAGACCTACACATATCAATCACTCTCTGAATATGCTTTGCTTTTATTCTTTCCTATTTCAAATATATTGCTCTTAATTCGGAATTAGGCTTTATCAAAGTACTCATAGTAATCTATTGAGTTTTATGAGTACTAGAAAGGTCTGAAATGTTTGGATCTTTTTAACCACCTTGATTGTAATTGTTGCAGCATGCACAATGCAGTCTCATAGCAGAATGTCTTGTTATATTATCACTTATCTGCACATTAATAAATTTTAACGCCACATATTGTGGAAAAGAACATGATTTCTATCGAATGTAACAGCCTTTTGCCTTCTTTTCCCCTTCTAGAATTTAAATTTTAAAGGCATGTATTGGGGATTGTCTTATGAATACCTTGATAGCAAAATTAAACTTTAAGTATAAATCAGTCTTCTGTGGTCTTGCCTTGTGATGGTACTGAGATTGAATTTTCTGTTTGTAATCATACCAAACCAACCTTGTGAGCATTACTTTCATATGACTTTACCCTTTTGTCTTGAGATAGTGAAATCTTCAATTTTTACATTTTGTTCAGAGATGTATTCTTGATATCGATGTTCAAGGGGCAAGATCCGTGAGGGCTAGTCCTCTAGAAGCCATGTTCATCTTTATCTGCCCCCCATCAATGGACGAACTGGAGAAGCGTCTTCGTGACCGGTGAGACTAATTGTTTCTTACCTGTGCTCTTTCACTTTCAAAATCCTCCCACAATGCTGCTATCTAAAGACTTCAAACCATGATGTTTAATGCAGAGGGACTGAGACAGAAGAACAGGTCCTAAAGCGACTACGAAATGCTCAGGCTGAGATTGAGCAAGGGAGATCATCAGGCATATTTGATCACATCTTATTCAATGACAATCTTGAGGACTGTTATGAGAATCTGAAGGTAACTATTTAGTTGCTATAAGCAAACTTCCTTACATAAACTCGTTTTTCTTTAACTGTTAAGCTTGATTTAAAGCACCCATTGGTGCAGAAATTATTGGGACTCAATGAATATGCCACTACTCCCAAGTCTGGTAAGAGTTCCCTAAACCAGATAAACTTGATCTCACCTTCACACAATGTTTCAAGATATTAATTATTGTGTTTAATTTTGTCAATCCAGCACCAAAAGAGATAAATCTCCCAAGGGATCATTCGGTGTCAAAAATTGATGACAAAATCATCATAAATTCCACGTCTTCAAAACTAGAAAAGGAATCAAAGAACTTGTAAGCCTTGCCATTTACTTTTGATATTTGCTCCAAACAATCACTGATGAGAAAACATACTTGTATCAAGTGTTGCTTTTCTTATCAAATACTTGTATTACACAGTCTACTCTCAAACAAGTTGGTCACAGACCCTTTTCTTATTTAGCAACCAGTGGTGTGATGAAGTGCTGAGTTTATGTTTTTTTCTGAATCAGGATCATGTTAGACGTGTCTTGTCTTAAAGGGGGTGCACCTGGACGGACAAGAGGACTTAATATAGAAGCCATTGACTCGTTTTCAGAAGGCTTCAATGGCAATGGGAATGGACCAATTTGACATTCAATGAACCTGGTCAAACTAACTCTGTTTCTCTCCATTCATATATAAAAATTATTTGAAACAATAGGTCACAGGATGAGGGTGAGGCACTAGGTTCATATTTTTGAGATGTTTTTTTCATGTCTTGATTTGATGCGTCTGGAACAATTCTTTTACCCTACAGTGAATCAGAAATTTTAATGTTGTTATTCTTAGTACATTCCAATCATCAACAAAGGCAAAGGTTGTAATCCACAATTTCTTGTGTGTATAATCAATAATTACAGAAATTATTTGGCATCTCAGCAAATCACGTGGAGGAGCAATGTCCTGTAACTGGAGGTCCATATCTAGCCGCCCTTAAGAAACATTCACATACATGTCTACACAAAATTTGTAGGCCAACTGACCAACATTAATCATTAAGTTAAATCTTAATTAATGATCTTAGGACATTGATCAACGAATAAAAAAGTTTCATTGAAACTAATGTACTCACTATTTTTGTTTTGTTAAGAAACAAGTTAAATGAATTCTACTAACCCGGTAACAAAATCTGACATAGTCAATAATAATTTAGTATTTTAAGAATGTTATTAGATTTCAGTTTTTGACTATATGTGCAAAAGAAGATTTTGTTATTAAGAGAAATTAGATTTGTTGTTACATCATTAAATAAAGTTTTGAAATTTTGATTTTACGTCTTTAAATGAAGTTTTGAAAATTTGATTTTGTAATGTTGCATGATAAAATTAAATATATTTTGTCTCCTTTTAATTAATTTGTATATCTAGGTATTTTCAATTTAATTTTTGTTAAAAAAAATCGTTTCATTAAATGATTAAAATACCTTTTATTTTGTCTAAATAGTCATTTTTTTTCGATTTCTCCTTTTACAAATGGCATTCTCTCAATTTCTTTTCCATATTCATCCAACGGTCATAGCTATTAATAGATATTTTAACATTTCATCCAACGGTCATAACTATTAATAGATATTTTAACATTATATGGTCCTAACTATTAATAGATATTTTAACATTATTTTCAACCTAAAACTTTAACGTTATTTCGTATATTATTTATCTCATTCATATCTAAATGAAACTCCACACTATACACGATTTTTTTATTATATACTTAATTGAAAGTATTCATATTATCAATTATATAGTACTTAATTATACCTTTTTCAATTACTTGAAATATAAAAAATGTTTCTTAGTGTTATATTTCAATTTTATATGAGCTTCTTTTTGTCTCTATCCGTCAACAGAAGTTAGTTGATTCTGAGTTGGAAGAGCGTGGACCTCTATGTTCTTATATATTTTAATGAACAACAAATAACATTTAAATTTTATAAGATTAAATATATTTTTTATTCAGTAAAAATTAAAATTAATATTTTTTTCAAAATTTTGAATTAATTTAGTTTCCATTTTTATAAATACTTAAATCTAATCATTTCAACAAAATTTAATTAAAAAATTTAAATATTTAAATTGTTTAGATGATAAATATGTTTAAAACATTAAATAAGTTTAACAAAAATTTAGTTAAAAAAAGTGAATTTATGTATTTATTAAAATATGAAACTAAATTAGTCTAAAATTTTAAAAAAAATTAATTTCAATTTTTGTTAAAGTTAAGAAAAAAATAATTTTAATTTTTACCTAAGTTAAGTAAAGGAAAAAAACATATTTAATTGAATTTTATATTTGATTCATATGATACAGTTTTTTCTAGGCCAGTGTTTTCCTTGGCAGGCAGCCCCACCAAACGTGACATTAATGTCAAAATTTGAGGCTCAGAATGTGCTGTGAAGATGCATTTTGTTCAAATTTATCAAAAACTATAAAAGTGAGTGAAATTTTGGATATGTGAATGAAAAAATTTAAAAATAAAAAGTATTAGAAAAAAGTGTTAGAAAAGGTGAAAGTGAGAGGTTTCACGGTGGAAAAGGTGGTGTGAGAGTGCAACTTGCCATCTCCACCACAGCGTTTGGGGGACCCAAAAAGTGCTTCTGAGAAGCAAGTTGGCAAGTGAAAAGTCAGAATTGTCCTTCTCTGCTGCATCTCTGCCATCTTCTGCTATGGATGCTTTCTACAGTGCAGCTTTCACAACTCACATCTGTCACCACTGTTTTGGTGGGTTCTACACTTCACATGCTACTTCAACAAAATATACATTTTCATCATAATAAATGACTTTTACTAAAATAAAAACAACAAATAAGTTATTTTTTTAGTTAAAATTACTTTATATTCCAGTTAATGTGTAGAATTTCTTTTATATAATTTTTCTAAATTTTACAACTTATGTATAAATTGATTATAATTGTGAAGAATTTGAGTTTTGAGTTTCTCTTCTATTTTTCTTAGAAGTTCTTTTTGAAAAAAAAAAATGTAAATCTATCTTAACCGATTTAGGAGTGTGAAAGAGAAAAAAATAGTATAGTACAATTACATCCCTGAATTTTCTCAAATTATATCTACAATAATTGTTTTTTTTTCAACCCTTACATTAACCTATCAAGAGGTAAGTTTAATGATGTGAAATTTGGAAAAGTGTATATGTAATACAAAAATAGGTGACAATATAATGATTTTTTTTTTCTAAAAGAAGCTGGTGTAAATTTTTTAAAGAACTAAGTTTAAATGTGATTAAAAAAAATAAAAAATGAAATTGTTTTTTTTTTAAAAAAATCGAAAGAGACATAATTCTTTTGGTCAGTGTATGGTATACACTCAAGACCGAATGGTCAAACACTCAGTACTATTCAGTTCATCTGTTACATTAATGTTCGGTCACAATTGGGTCAGCGTTTAAGTTATTATTGTTTAAACCATTATTGGACCAAAAGTCCAACTGACGGAAAAATATCTGACTAGAAATATTGATAAACCGTTTATGAGTAACTAACCGAATCTCCAAATAAGTTTGTTTTTATTTGATCTATGAAACACTTATAAATACAATGATAGGACCAAAAGCTAAGTACGTTCAACTCACGTTCTATTTACGCTCTACTAGATTCAAATACTCAATAGTGATAACAATTCATTGAATATTCAATTGTGAGCAGAAGCTCTTTAAACACACGCCTAACTTGAGCGTCAGTGCCTTTTGCAGATACCTCCCCCTCCGGTTAAGAGTACAACCGATCGGAGCAGGTGATAACCGAGCGGAGCAGGCAACGACTGAACGGAGCAGTCGACAAGCAAGCGGTCCAGACTAAAAGCGAGCGATTCAGACGTTCTAGGCGTTCGGAAGAAAGGAAGACACATAAGAAAGGTTAGTCTCTCGGTCCTACCTAATTCCTACCGAAACATTTTGGCCTTGGAATGTCTACTGCCGGGGTTTGGTTTTGCCTGGAGAGGCGAGGTACGTTGCGACCCCCCTCTCCCGACGCTTCGAGTGTTTGGACGTGTTCATTGGTCGGCTGCTTTGTTCGGTCGTCGCTTGCTTCGCTCGGTTGTCCCCTGCTCCGATCGGTTGTACTCTTGACCGGAGGGGGAGGTACCTGCAAAAGGTGCTCTAACGCTCAAGTTAGGCGTGGGTTTGAAGAGCTTCTGCTCTCAATTCAATATTCAGTGAATTGTTATCACTATTGAGTATTTGGATATAGTAGAGCGTAAGTAGAACGTGAGTTGAACGTACTTGGCTTTTGACCCTGTCATTGTATTTATGTGTTTCATAGATCAAATAAAAACAAACTTACTTAGAGATTCGGTTAGTTACTCATAAACGGTTTATCAATATCTCTAATCAATCTTTGGTTATTTTACCGTCTATTGGACTTTTGGCCCAATAATGATTTAAATAATAATAACTTAAACGTTGGCCCAATTATGGCCCAACATTGATGTAGGGGATGGACCGAATGGTGCTGAGTGTTTAACTGTTCGATCCTGAGTGTAAACCATACATATGCCCCCCAAGTTCGAGTTAACCGTTTGGTTTTAGCCAAGGTTAAGTATAGGACTTATATGAGCTTGGGAGAGGTTGTTCTCGTTGAATTGGGGAGGTTGTGTTTCGTGTGTTTTAAGGCGATGTCATCTCTATACCGAACGACAAACTCTAGGATATGGGAATTATGTCGAGAACTTTTTCTCATGTGGAGCAGTAGACACTAAGATCCTGACTGAATCTTCCTAGCAAGGCTAGATCGGGCAGTGAGTAATAGGAGTTGTTTTTCGAAACTTTTTCCTATGTTCTACTTGAAACTTTTTTGTAAGCTGAGCGGCAACTGATGGGAGTCCTTTTAAGAACTTTTCCCGTACTAATCTGTGATTAATAGTATCCTGTAAGGTGTACCAGATGAAATTTCACAAAGAACGTTTGTCACCGCTCGGTCTTTGGCCTAGGAGTTTCTGGAGAACTTTCTAGTGAGAGGGATTTACCTCTTGGCTATGACCTAGGAGTTCCTGGAGAACTTCCTAGTGGATGAGAGTAACCGTCCATCGGGGACTGCTTTCACCGCTTGGTTTTACGACCTAGGAGTTAGGAAAAACTTCCTAGTGGACGAGAGTGACCGTCCATCTAGGACTCCCTTCACCGCTCGGTTTTACAACCTAGGAGTTATGGAGAACTTCCTAGTGGTCGAGAGTGACCATCCATCGAGGACTGCCTTCACCACTCGGTTTTACAACCTAGGATGGTGCCAGGGTCTATCCTTGCCAAGAAGATTCCGTCAGGATCTTAGCGTCTACTGCTCCACATGAGAAAAAGTTCTCGAGAGAATTCCCATATCCTAGAGTTTGTCGTTCGCTACAGAGATGAGTAGCGCCTTAAAACACACGGAAAACAGCCTTCCCAATACAACAGGAACGACCTCTCCCAAGCTCATATAAGTCCTATACTTAACCTTGGTTAAAGCCGAACAGTTAACTCGGACTTGGGGAGCATATGTATGGTATATAGTCAGGACCGAACAGTTAAACACTTAGCATCGTTCGATCCATTCGCTACATCAATGTTGGGCCATAATTGGGCCAATGTTTAAGTTATTATTGTTTAAATCATTATTGGGCCAAAAGTTTAACAAACGGTAAAATAACCAAAGATATCTTATTAGAGATATTGATAAACTATTTATGAGTAACTAACCGAATATTCAGGTAAGTTTGTTTTTATTTGATCTATGAAACACTTATAAATACAATGATAGGGCCAAAAGCCAAGTACGTTCAACTCACGTTTTACTTACACTCTACTAGATCCAAATACTTAATAATGATAACAATTCACTGAATATTCAATTGTGAGCAGAAGCTCTTCAAACACACGCCTAACTTGAGCATTAGAGCACCTTTTACAAGTATCTCCCCCTTCGGTCAAGAGTACAACCGATCGGAGCAGGTGACAACCGAGCGGAGCAGGCAACGACCGAACGGGGCAGTCGACAAGCGAGCGATTCAGACATTCCAAGTATTCGAAAGCAAGAAAGACACGTAAGAAGGGTTAGTCTCTAGGCCCTACACAATTCCTAGTGAAACAATAAGTAATTTGGTAAAAGAAATATGAAATAAAAACTTCTATTTAATATTTTTTTTTCTTCTTTTAGTTAGATATCTCTTTCGAAGATAAATCATGTTGCAATTATGATTAGACGTTAATTATGTATATAAAAATGTATTAATAAAAAACTACAAATAGGATAAAATTTTAGTTTTTCATTTATAAGAATAAATATATTAATAAAGAGCTACACATAATAAGCTAAAAAAATAACAAACAAAATCAGTCAATTTTGAAACATATATTTACATAAAGAAATTGTTAATATCTTTCAATTTTTAACGAAGAAACTTTGAAACGGTTTTTAATCGAGAATCATCTAGATAATTTAAATTGAAAATATTTACAAGAATATGCGTACAAATAATATTTTATTGAAAGAAATAAATTACACTTTTCATAGTCATTACATATCGAAAATTTATTTTTACTACAAATAATGTCTATTATAAATAAAACCAATGAACACAACACTACACAGAAATTCAGCTATTCAAATAGGTTTAGAATTATTCTTTACAAAATATATATATATATATATATATATATATATATAATGAAAAATTCAAAATAGAACTTGGTGTAATATTTTAATTTATTAGGATCACCTTATTAATGTAAAATATTACATAATTGATAAAACATAAACAAACTTGTAAGCATATAACATGTTACAACTCCTTTATAAGAAAATCAAAATTAAATTTTTAAATGATAATTAATAGTTCATCAATAAGAATTATCTATATAATACAAAAATTCTATATATATGCAACAACTATTTTTTTTTAAAATTATCATTAGTGTTATTACTTTACAATTTTCTCACGTACATTATTATCTATCCATGTATAATATACTATTATTATAAATGGATAACCACGACATAACAAAGATCAAGATAAGCTTTAATGATAAGAGATCATACAAATTATAGATTTTCTCATCATCATATCTAGTCAATTACGTATAACAAACATCAAATGTCTACATAAAACATGTCCTCAATGGCATACACATATGAAATCACATTCCACTAGCTTTTAAGACTTAGACATGTAACTATGAAAGACAAGTGTATTGAATAAAGTTAAAGATTGTGTATTGTTATCTCTTACTAGTGCCTCTTTAAGAGTTATAGTTATATTATGGTTGTGTATCATTCTCCTAAAGAGTAAATTCTATATTTGTTTCAATTTCTTATCTATGCTCTAAATATAACCCTTTAACTCTCACAACTAGCAATTAGAAAAATAATCAAAATAAATAATAATAAAGAAGATATAAGAATAAATGGAGATTGATGAAGCCAAACAATTCTTATAACAAATCCTAACAATATAAGATAAAAATTGTAAGTAAAGAAAGAATTAGAATTAGTATGGCAAGATAAAATATTATGCGCTTCTCTCTTACTATATAATAACTCATTAGGTCGAGTGCAACAAAAAATCTTTAAAGTTTATTAATACCAATGTTTTAAAAGACGATAGAAAAAGATTGAAAGCAATTTTATATGAGCAATTGTTTTATTGTGTTTTTTTTTTCTTGAAGATAGTATTTATAAGTAAAAGAGAGTAAAATAAGAATGAATCATAATAAATCTAGTTAAATAAAATAATAATTTATAATAAAGTTAAAATCATTAACCCATAAATAAAATTTGCCCATAGTCTTCAAAAACATTACAAACACTATGATAATTATATCATTATTTTTTAATTACTTTTATTCATAATTTTTAATCACATAAATCATTTCTTTTTATAATACACAAAATTTATCTAATGGTTATACATGTTCTCTTAAACTTGGTAGCAATTAATAATAGATGAGCCACTGTAGGCTATGTTGATACCTTGGGTGCAAAACCTCGACATATCAACTACAAATGGCTCTTCTAAGATAGAAGAGATATTGTTCCTAAGTAAATCTAAACCTTCTAGTTCAAAGGATTCCACCCAACATACCAACTCCTTCAACCACATTTTTTTAGGTTTTCATATGTTGTACTTGTGGACATGTATGTGCACACCCTTATAAAATCTTGATGGCATGATGTACATGCATAACTGTTAATAGTTTCTATTAACAATCAAAATGTGTACTACATAAATTACTTCAAAATATACAATTTACTTTTAAAAAATGAAAACACAATCATTACATATTGAGTTGCATAACAACATATTTCAATTATTATCAAATTTTCATCATCCTACAAAAGGATAGGTGTAATAAACTCAAAATTTTACTAAAATATATTATGTTTTACCACATAATTGTTCAAATTCTTGAACTTATAATGTTTCCTTGTGAGGCTCTATGATATAGTGCTTGGATGTAACATAATAAATATATTGTCATCACAATATAAAATAGATTGAGATATCTCTTACTTTATAATAGAAAAAAATAAATCATACAAATAAACAAGAAAAAAACAAGAGAAACAAAGTGAGAAAAACTGAAGATAAAAACAAGAATACTATTATTTTCTCTTTCTTTATAAATATAAAAATTAATTTTTTAATGATCAAAATTTCTCTAAAAAGTAAATATTCAACCGATACAAATGGTATAAAATACCATTTTCCAAAACAAAATAGAAAGTCTTGTCAATGAAGGAAGTTCCTAAAACACATTTAACCGTGGTGATAGCAATACCTGATCAAGTTTGTAATAACCTTGATTAATAATAACAGAGCTTTCATGACCATCAACTATGATTTTGATTTTCATTCACTGCACAACCTCCACTAGAAAATCTAGTTAGTTAAAAGAATTAACATTAATTATTACATATACTTCAGAACAAAATAACATACATATAATCACAATGATAGACTCTTGTCAGTAAAATTACAACACTATCGTTACTATGGAACCAATTTCTTTTAACATACAAAATTAGAAATATTAAAAATTTTGAAAAAAAAGAATCATGCATATTATATTTCTTACCTCAATATTTTGCAATTCTAATATTAATTTGTATTTTCTTTAAAATTTTCTTTAATTTATCTTTTTAAGAGTAATATTCTAAATTTTAATAAATAGATAACCAAAAATATATGCAACTTGCAGCAAACAAGTTTTTCTCTATCAACATTTTTAACTAGCCGCTAACAAAAACCATCACCCAACAATTAACTGTTGTGACCAATGGTAACTAGCTATCCAAAAATTTTAGAATACATATTTACTTAAATTTCTGTAAAATACTTTGTCAATATAAAAATGAAAAGAATATTCCATAATTGTTTTTTGAAATATTAAGAAAATAAAATTATTTTAAAATATATATTTCAAATTGTTTATAGTGAATCCTCTAAGAAGAGAAAATCAATAATGTCTCAAAATATTTTTTAAAATATTATGAAAAAATAAATAAAAATATGTTCATAAAAAGATATCTAAAGTTTCATTTAAAGTAAGGGAGGGACGACGTTAAAAGAGTGAACACTATTTTAATTTAATTGAATATAAATAAACGTGATTTTAATTAATCTTTCTAATACTATATATAAGCATAGTCCTAGGGTTGAAAATATAAAGAGCGTATGTATTTAATGTAAGTGTCTGAATTCAAAGGAGATAAAAGTGTTTTTGAAAAGCAGAAAAATTATGTTTAAAATAAAAGAAATAAAATGGTAGTGCATGTAGAAGAAAAAGGGACTCCAAATAGTAGGATCCTAACTATTTGTTACAAAGCCCATTATAGTCTATAACAAAAAGGGAGTTGCTCCCTCCACCCCCACACATCTCTTCCTCCACCTCCCCAATTTTCTAAAATGCCAATTATATCCTTCTAAAATGACAATTATATCCTCAAAAGTTAAAATTTTTTATTTTTATTATTTTAATATTTTAATTTATTTAAAACTTCTGATTTACTTCTCTGTACCTCTTCCTCTCTTCCATTTCCGTTTACCTTTCTCTCTTCCGTAAAGCTTCTTCTCCATTTCTCCATTTCCGTTTATTACGTTTAAAAACTAACCATATATAACATTTAAAATTATAAATTTAAATATAAATTACTGTAAATAAAATAAAAACGAAACGAAAAAGCAACGCTGCCTCTGGACGGATGACATCCTTCAACGGATGTCAACATCCGTTTAAGGCAAAACGGATGTCAACATCCGTTTAAGGCAAAACGGATGTCTCAGACCCATCTTCCTAGGTTGCGTGTTTCTCCCACGCTGTGACACCTACAGCTTTCTTCTTCTACTTGAATCAGCCGTGACACATCCAACTGTGACACCTTGCGCGTGTAGCTACTCTTCTTCCAGCTCCATTTTTTTTTCACAATACATTCTAGAAAAATTAAAATGCCCTTCTCCCTTCTTCACGTGACATTGCTGTCACTTTGACCTGATTACTAAAATGAAAGAAATCCTGTTCCGTGAAAAAGCCGTGACCCTATCCCATGACACCTCCAGCTTTCTCCTTACGCTCCCTGCACACTACCTACTCGCATTTAATCAAAGCCTTCCAGCCATAACATCCCGAAGCTGTAGCCTATCCAACTAATGAATGCACCGTGCTTCTTCAAATTAAAATCACTGCATTGCTTGTTGCTGGATGAACGTGTGTACCATCCAATGTGCCTCCTCACGCTTCCAGCTAGCTATGTCCGTGTGTGCTGCACTTTTTCAAGCCTTCCAACGTGCGTTTGCCAACTTCTCGTGCACACCAGCGCTTTTCATTCTTGGAGGCCGTGACAGCACATCTTCAAATTGAATGTAATTTGCTATGAATTTCAAAGAAAAATGAATATCACCGTGGTGCACTTCTTTCAACGGCGCCATTTTGATGAGAGGGTCGCATGCAGTACAGTACTAGGAAGTGACTCCTAGGTCGTCTCTCAAGGACCAATTTGAATGGTTCAATCTCAGATTTAACACGAAGCTGGGGGCTTGTGATTGTTTTGTTTTTATTGCAGAAAAATTAAATTTAAATTAAAAACGGCAAACAGAATTTAAAGGTTGAACAAGAAAACGTAAATCAAAAGGGCAGTAAAAACGAACGGAGAAACTTAAATTGCAGTTGAAAATGTAAATTGAAAGTGAAAATTGACAGAATCAAAGTTCGCATTTGGAAACGGAGGAAACAATTTTAGCAGAAATTGAACAGAACAATACTTGCAGTGAACCGGAAAATGACAGCAAATTGGATTCAAGATTTAAACGTGCAATGGAATTGTAAACAGAAGGTAATTTGCAGATGAAAATCAACAACATCAACTAAGAAACGCAGAGTCCATCAAATAAAATTCTTCACTGAAATAGAACCAAATTCATTACTGGACATCACTAGAAACAAAACCCCTAAACCTCCCAAGGGGGAGGGGGTAAAATGAACTTCAGAACGGAAACGTAAATGGTGCTTCCTCCTTTTTTCTTTTTTTTTTTTACATCATTCTAAAAACCTCCTTTAAGAGTAGCGGCTGGTTGCCCCCCAAAACCGAGACACCTCTTCAACACTGCTGGAGCCCTTTCTTTTGTCCACTCCGTGAATGAAATTCAATGTGCACCTCCATTCTCTCCCCGCACCCCTGCTGCTCTGCGTGAGAAAAGCTGGACCAGCTGTGTGCTTGATGACTTGGGCGCTGGATTTCTTCCAAAAATTGCTGGACCGTGCCAAACAAATGGAACCGTGGGTGCAGCAACAATAAACAGCAGCGTCCAGGAGGTGCACTCGGTAATGAATCTTGAAGCACGGCCTGCACAGTCCAGCAGAAGCGGCTTCACGTGGACAGAAGCACACGTCGGCCCAGCAAGCTTCACGCGTTCAACAAGCTTACGGTGCTGGATCCCTAGAGGTGCTGCCACGTATTTTTGGAAGCATACAGCAGCCTTGGAGCTCACGGCTGCACATCACGCGCAGCTCAGCCCAGCAGCTTTCACATGGGAAGAAAGGGGTGCATCCAGCAAATCCAGCAGCAGCTTGGAGGTCCTCCACGTCCAGCACTGCACCACATTAAGACGCATCCAGAAAAGGGGGGTGTGTCCAGCCAAGCAGGAAGGGGGCACACATCCGTTTAAGGCAAAACGGATGTCGACATCCGTTTCGCCTTAAACGGATGTTGACATCCGTTGAAGGATGTCATCCGTCTAGAGGCAGTGTTGCTTTTTCGTTTCGTTTTTATTTTATGGCTCATGCAAGGATTATAGGCTTGGATATTAAAAGGATTATTGGAAGTATGAGAAGGGTTTAGGGTTTAGGATTATAGGAAGGATTATGACTACGTATCTGGAGAGTAACCACGACAAGGACACTACACCATAAACGCACTGCACCACCTACTGTACCGAGAACAAGAGGAAGATTGCTTGATAATTCTTTTCACGATCACCAAGCTTTGCAGAAAAATATTTTACTCATACAAGGAACTACGTAGGTTATCAGTGAAATATGTTATAAATGAATAAAATTAAAAAACAATAATTTTAAAAATAAAATTTTAGTGAGGGGCAAAATAGTAAAGGAAAGGTGGAGGAAGGGGCAAAAAAGTAAAGGGGAGGTGGAGGAAGAGATGTGTGGGGGTGGAGGGAGCAACTCCCTAACAAAAAAAGGCTATATTGAAGCCGAGCCTTTTTACCCACAAAAGGTAACGGGCTATATATAATCTAATGAAATTTAAGGGGCTGTTTCACCTGGGGGTGTTGCTCCCTCCACCACCACAGCCTTCTCTCTCCACCTCCTCTTTACTATTTTGCCCCTCAGTAAAATTTTATTTTTAGAATTATTGTTTTTTAATTTTACTCATTTATAACATATTCCACTGATAACCTACGTAGTTCCTTGTATGAGTAAAATATTTTTCTGCAAAGCTCAGTGATCGTGAAAAGAATTATCAAGCAATCTTCCTCTTGCTTTCGGTGCAGTACGTGGTGCAGTGCGTTTGTGGTGTAATGTGCTTGTCGTGGTTCCTCTCCAGGTACGTAGTCATAATCCTTCCTATAATCCTAAACCCTAAACCCTAAACCCTTCCAATAATCCTTCCAATAATCTTTCCAATAATCCTTTAACCCTAAAACGTAAAATGAAAACGAAGCCTAAACGGATGACATCCTTCAACGGATGTCAACATCCGTTTAAGGCAAAACGGATGTCGACATCCGTTTCGCCTTAAACGGATGTTGACATCCGTTGAAGAATGTCATCCGTTTAAGCTTTGTTTTAATTTTATGTTTCTGTTATTATTTTATTAGATATTTTAATATTTTGATTTATTATTTTTGAATATCTTTTTAATGTATTTTAATAATGTATATTTATATTAGTTTATATTTAAATATTAAAATATTAAAATAATAAAATAATAAAAATAAAAAATTTTAACTTTAAGGATATAATTGGAATTAAAGATAATTGGGGAGGTGGAGGGAGAAGGCTGTGGAGGTGGAGGGAGCAACACCCTTCACCTTGTATCTCCAATAATTTTAGATTTTCAATTTTTTAAAATAATTTTACATTTTCTTTTATTGGATTTCAAAATTCGATGAAAAAAATGAAAAATCTATCATTGAATTTCAAAATTCAGTAAAAAATAAAAAAAAATTCATCAAATTACGAAATTCAATAAAGAAAAAATTCTTCATCCAATCTCAGCTGATGAAGTACAAAAAAATGGCATGTGGAGATTTTTGAATTGCAAGGATAATTTTAAAATTTTAAAAAAATTGGAGGTACAAATGAAATGATTGGGATGAAGTACAAAAAATGGGATATAGGGGTTTTTGAATTGCAGGGACAATTTTAGAATTTAAAAAAGAATTGGAGGTACAAAAGAAATGATTGGAGGTGCAAGGTGAAACAATTTAAGATGGACTGTTATTGTTATTGCAATCCAATAAGGCCCAACCTCTCAACATCTTGAATCTCTAGATGACATTGGGTATTACTTTTCCTATGTCTTTGTTTTAATTTATTTATACATTCTACATTATATCCACAAACGGAGTTTGGTTTTGATGATATAAGTTTGAAAAAATATATGTATTTTTTGTTTTCATCTGCGAGTGTGTGTAAATCATGCATTAATGTAAGTTATACTGAGATTATGTATGTTATAACAATTTCATTTCATTCCATTGAACTTAAACATTATTTTCAATTGCTTTTTAAAAAATCTTTTATAACATACTAATTCATTATGATAAATATAATTGGTTTGGATTAGAGTATATTACAAATAATCAACCATTTTTTGTGATAATTAATAATAAGTTATTTATGAAACACGAATTTGAAAAAATATTTATATAGTTAATCATTATTTAATATTATAAATTTTCATATAAACCTCAATAAATAATTGATTATTATTGGAAATAATCAATTATGTTGTCTTTTTTCAGTTTCATATTCAAACAAGAACAATACACTTGATTATACTAAAATATAATTAATTATATCAAGTATTAACGGAAAACACCATCTCCTTCCCACAAAGAAAGATAAGTAAAAGATTTTTAAACTTTTAAGTTTCGAAAAAAAGTTTATTTCTTTTCTTTCAAAGAAGGTTCTATTGATGCATGTTTTGTTATATCTGTTACTACTCAGAAGTAGTAATCAGTTATATCAGTTTGTTTTGTACCTTTTTCCCTAACCTTTTAAGATTAGGGTTTTTCCCTTTCAGAAGATAATTGTAAAAACACTTCTACACAGCATTAATAAAAGTTTAGTTTTCTCTTACCTTCTGGAAGTCTCTCTTCTTCCGATCGGTCTTCTCTTTTTCTTCCAGATGTCATGTTTGGGTGCTGCCATGGAGAGCTCTAGCCCTTTCTCTCTCTTACGGACCAGCCTCGTCTTTCTTCATTAATGTTCTGACACGAGTAGCTTCACACACGAGATATTTCTTCTCGTGGGCTTTTATGCTTTGGGCCTCTGTTAAAACAACTACAGACCTTATTATAATATGGTATCAGAAGAGCAACGCGTTTCTTGACCTGTTCTTGGCATGATGGACAACCCAAATCCCACCACCAATCCCTCTAGCCCGTTTTATCTTCATCCTGGAGAAAATCCAGGTATTACTCTCATTTCCCAGATTCTTAATGAGACTAACTACTCATCCTGGAGAAGAAATTTGAAAAGAGCAATTCTCTCCAAAAACAAGATCAAATTCATTGATGGCAATATCAAAAAGCCACCAAGAACTGACCCTTTATTTGAGGCTTGGGAGAGATGTGATACAATGGTTTTGTCCTGGATCATCAAGACCCTTTCACCTCAGATTGCAGAAAGTGTTATCTATGTTGATAATGCTAAAGATTTGTGGGAAGAACTTAAAGAAAGATTTTCTAAAGAAGACTACTTCAAGATTTCAGATTTACTACAAGATATTCATTCTATTAAGCAGGGAGAAAGGAATGTCAGCCAATATTTTACTTACTTGAAGATTCTTTGGGAAGAATTAGAATCTCTTAGACCCATACCCTATTGCACATGCCAAATCTCCTGTACTTGTGATTTGTCTAGAGTTTCTCTAAAATACAGAGAGGTTGAACACGTTATTTGCTTCCTAAAAGGCTTAAATGACACCTATCATACTGTTAGAACTCAAATTCTTTTGATGGAGCCCCTTCCCAACATCAACATGGTCTTTTCTCTCCTTATGCAGTAAGAAAGACAACATCTTGGAGTCATTAGTCAGACTGATTCTTTCAAAATTTTGGCCAGCACTACTGAAAAACCCAATTGGAAATCCCAAGGCCGTGGCACTAGCTCACGTGGCCAAGGAAGAGGAAGAGGAAGAAATCCCAATGATGGGAAACAATGTTCCCATTGTCACAAGATGAATCATATGGTTGATAAATGTTACTCTAAACATGGTTATCCACCATGGTATAAGAAAAATGACCACCAAAGCAGTCAGGATAGGGGAGGCCAGAACGAATGGAGTTATGCTAATGCTTGCAAAGAAGATTCTACCTGTACCTAGACACATAATGCTCAACAGGAAAATAATAATAATTCTATGCAGACTTTTACTCTTGAACAGATGCAGAAACTGTTAAAAATGATAGAGGGCATTGATAACCCTTCACACAGTATTAGTCAAGTGCAAAGAAACACCTCTGGAGACAGCCAAGGTAATTTCTCCTGGATTATTGACAATGAGGCCACTAATCATGTGACCCATGAAAGAAAACACTTTATTACTTTTCATAAAATTAAACTCATATCTGTTAGACTTCCTAATAATTATGTGGTTACAGCCTAACATGCTGGAACCATTCAATTTTCAGAAAATTTCATCATTTTCAATGTTCTCTACATTCCAGAATTTTCTTTTAATCTTATATCTGTACAAAGTCTAACAATGGACTTAAATTGCACTCTAACCTTTTCTTCTAAGACTTTCCAGATTCAGGACAACTCTACCTTGAAGATGATTAGGCATGCTAATGTTTACAAAGGCCTTTACTATCTGCAATCTTTTCCTATTTTTAGTCAGAATTATGTTCCTAAGTCTGTTCTTTCTTGTAAATATGTTAATGATGATTTGTGGCATTATAGATTGGGACACCCTGGCCACAAAATCATAGAACAAATATGTAAAAGTTTTCCTTATGTTCAAATGTCATCTAAGACTGTTGTGATATTTGCCATTATGCCAAACAACATAGACTTCCTTTTTCCCAAAGCACCACTGTTTCTGCTAACTGTTTTGAATTGATACACTGTGATATTTGGGGACCTATTTCTATTCCTTCTATTCATGGGCATAAATACTTTCTTCTTACCATAGTTGATGACTACAGTAGGCATACTTGGGCCTTTTTGATGCACAATAAAGGCCAAACTAGAGAACTTCTACAGAATTTTATTTTAAAAATTAAGAATCAGTTTGGCAAAACTGTTAAAACAGTTAGATCTGATAATGGTCTTGAATTTAATTGTATTGCTATGTATGATTCATATGGTATTGAACACCAAATGAGTTGTGTAGAGACTCCCCAATAAAATTCTATTGTTGAACATAAACACCAACACATATTAGATAAAACTCGCAGTCTTCTTTTTCAATCCAGTATTCCTACTGCCTACTGGTCCTATGCTATATCTCATGCCATTTATTTGATAAATAGATTGCCCACATTTGTTCTAAATGGTAAGACTCCTTATGATTTGATATATAATACTTCTCCCACTTATTTGAACTTAAAAACCTTTGGTTGCCTATGTTTTGCTTCCACTTTAGAGCCCAACAAACATAAACTTGATTCTACAGCTAGGAAAGGTGTTTTCTTAGGTTATAAAAATGGTGTTAAAGGATATATCATACGTGATGTTAATACTAGAGAAATATTCTTAAGCAGGAATGTCATTTTCTATGAGAATATTTTCCCTTTCAAGGATCAATAGAATAATGAGACCAATTATGCTGAAAAAGAAATTGAAAGTGTTTTGCCTAATGATTTTTGGTACGTTCAAAACTGTGATGGAACTTAAAATTTTTCTGAGAATAGAAATACTGAGCAGGGATCTGATAACAGTGAAGACACCACCATTAACACTAGTACTGATCACACTAATGACAGAGAAGACCACAGTTCTAGAAGACCCACTAGAGTCAAAAGGTCCCTAAATATCTAAATGATTACATCCACCAGGTTAATGATTCCTCAACCAATTCCCTACATGTTAAAAATAATTACAAAACTCCTTATCCTATT